>CAUYLG010034191.1:0-87962 GCA_963573385.1 Cacajao melanocephalus
TCTGTGACTGCTCTAGGAGTTCCTCCTACTACAAACTACTATATGGTTATATAGAAGGATTCTATAAATCAGCACTAAATGTGTCAGTACAGCTCCGACTACAATACCTATATGATTATATAGAAAGATTATATGGAACAAAGTATATTAGATATAAGTTCTAAGTATGATTATATAAGCTAGATATAGCAAGTAGTGTCATACTTCAGGCACTAATTCTATAAACTAATATATGATTATATATAAAGGATCAAACAGCTGAGCAGTAACACTATAAACTAAGATATTCCTCAGGCACTAGTTGTGCTGGGGTCTGGACAGTTCCCCTTCCTCGGTGCTCATGGGGGGTGTTACCCACACGTTTTCCTAACAGAGGTACATAAAATAAAATCCTTCCAAAACTCACTAACAGAGTATGTGAAACTCCAATAATTCACATCTGTCAAAAATTATAAAGAAAGGCATAGGAGGAGAAAGCGCCTTCTAAGGAGAAGAAATAAGGAATTGGCCGTTATAGAGGAAGTTATTGCTAAGTAGCTGCGTGTTTTTCTAAATTTGGATGATAGCTGTCTAAACCAGTAGGTTTCTGGATGGATGTACTTTCTCCAAGATGAGACATCTCCAGGCTGCAGGCCAAATCCTGCCACCTCCTTCCCTGGCTTCTCCAATCCTGGCGGCCATGCCTACCCCACCACAGCTGGGAATGAATTTGCCACTTGGGGCGGTCTTGGCTGCACAGAGCAGTGCAATGACCCATCCTGTGGGCAGGGCCACTGGACGTTGCCACAGGGATCACTAGTGGTTAGAGTTTGAGGGGTGGCAAGGTGCCAAGGGGAGCCCAGGACAGAGCACAGCTGTGATGTTCCAGAAGCCTCTGCCCACCTCACCTGCCCTGAGTGTCCTCGCTTTTGTTCCCTTTGACCTCTTAATTCCTCCCCTTTCCTCTCCTCCTCTTTGCACTTAAATTGGGAGCATATCAATAAATAGATGAATTTATTTAAGAAAGTTCTGTGTCATAGGTTAAAATTTTAATTCCAAGGGAGTGTAACCTTTACATGGTTTTCTAAAGTCCTAATCTGTCTAAAGTGACTTAGATAAAGGAATTAATCTTTGTAGTGATGAGACCTGGGCATCATTGGAGAAGTGGAGGCCAGTGTTGGCCATGGTCGCAGCCACTGGGTACAGAAGGCACCCCCCACGGGCCGGGCACCCCCACCCCCAGGCTGCTGTCTGGCTCCATCTTGCAGGTGGTTTTCTGGGTAGCTTCCCTCAGAGCTGGGAGAAATGAGTCAAAGCAAGCCCGAGTCTGACAGAGGCTGGGCCCCTGAAGAGCAGCTGACACCAAGACATCTCCACCTGGGTGCAGTCCCCACCTGCCAACCCTGCCTCGGTTTACCCTTTTCTCTTGTCTGCTTTTAGGGTGCCAAGGGCAACATGGGTGAGCCAGGAGAGCCAGGCCAGAAGGGAAGACAGGTGAGTGTCCTTGCCCCACGCCTGCCCGCCTGAAGCCCGGTGTCCCAGGGATGGGCTCACACAGCTGCTTTGTCCTTCACAGGGAGACCCAGGCATCGAAGGCCCCATTGGATTCCCAGGACCCAAGGTGAGTGCCCTGCGGCCCCAGCACTGCCAGGCAGGCTCCCCCCGAGCCCAGCCTCCCTCCTCAGCCTCAGCCCCAGCCCCTACCACCCTCTTGCCAGCTACCAAGGAACAGAAGCGCCTCGACAGCTTAATGGCCGCCCCAAAACCCAGCCTCTGGCCCAACTCCGGGCTCAGCCTCCACAGACTCTTTGTCGAGAACTCTGGATGCCAGCAGCCCCCTGAGCACTCCCCTCAGCCTGCAGGGCCAGCCCTTCCCTTCCCTTCCTGTGTGTCCGCAGGGCCCCTCACTAACGCCCCTTTCTCCTCCTGCCCCCAGGGCGTTCCTGGCTTCAAAGGAGAGAAGGTGAGGCTCCCGTGCTAACAGACCCGAGACCTGCGTCGCCTCGGCCCAGACCAGACCCACCTCGCAGTGTCTGCCAAAGCCCGTCATTGATCCTAGGGCACCAGGCTGGGCTTTTCTCAGTGGTGGCTTTGGGGGTTTCTGAGGGGTCCTGTGGCCTCGAGCTTGGCCCCCCAGAGACAGCAATGCCCGTGATGCTTTGAGACACCAAGCTAACTGCCCCGGCTTTCCTCCTCCAGGGCGAATTTGGAGCCGACGGTCGCAAGGTAGGCTGGCTGGGTGGGCAGAGCCTCTCCTTTCTGCTACTCAGAGGGCAGAAGGACCGGGGCTAACGGAGTCCCCTCTTCCTTCTTTCTCCAGGGGGCCCCCGGCCTGGCTGGAAAGAATGGGACCGATGGACAGAAGGTAGAGGGAGCCTCAGGCTCACAGCTGGGCGGGTCTCACGGAGGCCTCCAGCCTCTGCAGAGCCCTCAGACCAAGTCTGACCTATGAGCTTACACACACGTGTGCACACACACATGAGCACGCTCGCACATGCACACACGCACACATGCATGCACATGCACACACGTGCACACACCCACACACATACACACATGCGCACACCCACACACCACACACATGCACACATCACATACATGCACACGCACACACGTGCATGCACACACCCACACACATACACACACCACACATACACGCACACATACGCACACACATGCACACACACGCCCATAAACACACGTGCATGCACACACCCACACACATCACACACACATGTACACATGTGCATGCACACAAACACCCACCCACATCACACACATACACACACATCACACACATACATGCACACACGCACACACACCCACAAACACACGTGCACACCCACACACATGCACACACACACACTGCGGGGTCACTCCAGCTTCCAGGCTTCACCAGCCTGCATCTAATTCAAGGCTGCACGTCCTGTCTTGGGGTGGTTCCACAGCTGCCCACAGAGGCCAGCAACAAGCCCACCTCCTCCCTGGTGGAGCCACAGGAGAGCCCCACCCACTCCTTCCAGGGCTCCCTGTGGGAAAGTCCTCTGTGCCCAGGGAGCTCTAGCTCTGCCCTCGGGGATGGCACTGGCCACTCTGCCTCCCGGAGACGGCTCCTCAGCAGCCGTGGCCTCAGTGTGCACCCCATGTGCCGGGAGGGGGCGCTGCAGTCCCAAGGCGCAGAACCTGCCCAGGCCCCAGAGCCCTGCCCTGAGACTCCTCCCGTCCCCTTCTCCTTCAGGGTAAGCTGGGGCGCATCGGACCTCCTGGCTGCAAGGGAGACCCTGGAAACCGGGTAAGGGCCGCTTACACCCCTCCTTCAGCCTTGGCTCTGGGGGCACGGGTGCCTGGCGGAGCGGGAGGATGGCCGCAGCTGCCGTGGGAGCTTGGGTTCGCCCTGCACCCCAGCACCCCAAGCCCAGCGTTCTTTCGGGTCGGGGTTATGTGAGGCGTTCCCCCGGGAGCTGAGGCGTCCCAAGCTTCGGTGTCTGCACAGCAGGTCTGGGCCTGGCCTCCAAAAGAGGGTGGGAGGTGCCTCTTGGGCTGGGACACAGGGGCTTGGGCCCTGGCTTGTGCGGAGAACCTCGCTGTGAGCTGGGCTCTACCTCTCACTTCTCTCTCAGGGCTCCGATGGTTACCCAGGGGAAGCAGGGAGCCCAGGGGAGCGAGGAGACCAAGGTGGCAAGGTAAGTGGCCTTGCCAGGGTGCAGGCCGGCCGGGGCAGAGGGGTCACCAGCCTCCAGGGGCCTCCCTGACCCCAAGAGGGGCCTCCTGGAGGCAGCCCCAGCTGAGAAGCTGAGCAGAGAAGGCCTCTCCCGAAACACTGGTCAGTGAGGAGTCAATGGCCGTGAGATGCTGGGGGTACCCACCTGGGGCAGGGGTACCCAACTGGGGCTTCATCAACTTGCTTCTCACCCAGGGCTGCTCATCCAGCTTGGGGAGCTCTGCGGCTGCCCACCTAGGCCTCAGCAGCAAGCCCACCTCCTCCTGGGTGGAGCCCCAGGAGGCCCCCCAGCATCTCCTGGAGCTCCCATGGGAACGATCTCTGTGCCATGGGGGCTCTGTCCTCCTGGGCCGCCTGCAGTGTCACCCTGTCCCTGGCTGCCCCAGGATCCCCACGGGCGGCTTTTCTCTGGGAGCTCTTGGACCTGGGGCCACCCGCTTCCTGTCCACCTTCCCTCAGCCTAAGCCCAAATCCGACTGAGTCCACTATGCAGATGCAGTGAGGCCCGGCCCTTGACACACACTCTGCCCTCTGCCAGCATGGAGGTTCTGGCAGCCCCCACCAGCATCTGGCATCCCGGATGCAGCCCCAAGCCTGACCATGGGTCCTGCACTGGGTGTCCTGCACCCCCTTTCCCTGCCAAAAAGTGTCAAACTGATTCTGCAAACCCTTCCAGGGGGAACCTGGCCGCCCAGGACGCAGAGGGCCCCCGGGAGACAGTGGGGCCAAAGGAAGCAAGGTGAGCTCCTCTGCCTCTTTGCCTGCAGCTGAGCTGGCCACACTCACGCCCATGGCCTGGATAGATGGTCACACTGGCCACCCTCTCTGCTGTCACTGTGATGTCCCTTGGGCTCTGGGGATGTGGGGAGGGACAGGAAGGATGGGCCATGTGCCCTGAGCCACCAGCCTCTCGGTCACAAGGCCGAGCCCGCTCCAGGGAGTCCTGCAGGACCCCCACGTGCCCGGCAAGCAGGTTCTGCTGAAGACAGCAGGGGCTTCATGCCACACACCAGGTGTGACTGCACCTCAGGGCCCAGCATCAGGCCCTGCCATGGCCCCTTCCCCTGAGTGACTGTGCTGTCCTCTCTGTCCCCAGGGCTATCAAGGCAACGACGGAGCCCCAGGAAGTCCAGGCCTGAAAGGAGCCAAGGGCGGGCCCGGGCCCCGCGGACCCAAAGGCGAGCCCGTGAGTCCCTCCCACCCCTGCCTCAGGGTCCCCTCTGAGCCCCTGCAGCCCCCCTTGCAGCTCAAGGAGAGCCACGGGGGAGGGGCACTGGGGCTGCAGGCAGGACCCCCGGCTGGCCAGCCACAGCCAGGCCCCCATCCCGAGACACGGGACTGGACCACCCCACAGAACCCCAGTGCTGAATTTAGAGGGGAGGCCCAAGTGGGTCCCCATGGCATCCCCTAACCCAGCACCAGCTGCTCAGAGCTTCCTGCAAGGGGTGGGCAGGGCCCGTCCAGTGCTGACCCCTCCACTCGGACTCAGTCCAAGTTCGGGGCCTGCCTGGGAGTGACCAGAATGACTGGATGGCACCAGGTCCCCGCCAGGCCCCAGCCCATCACCTCAAACGCCAGTCCCAGGACATCCAACTCCACCCGGGGCCTCCCCATACCATTCCTAAATCCTCGAATGGGCGGGAGCCACCCAGCAAAGGGAGGAGGGCTGGCAGCAGAGCCCTGGTGCAGGCTGAGGCCGTCGAGAAGGAGCCTGGAGATCCAGGTCTCAGGACCCAAAACCAGAGCCTCCTGGAGAGAACGGAGCACCAGTCCGGGCACGACCCCTGGCACACCCCCCACCCTTCGGGGTCTCTGGGCTCGGCTGCAGCCCCCTCCCTTACCCACACGTGTGTTTTCTGCAGGGGCGCAGGGGAGACCCCGGCACCAAGGGCAGCCCAGGCACCAATGGCACCAAGGGGGAGAAGGTGAGTCCTTGGAGGCACTGCGGGGTCCGCTGTGCTGCCCGTGGCCCTGCTGGTGAGGGCCTAGCCCCATTCCTCCCGAGAACAGAGCTCCAGGACCTCACCTTCCGGGGGTCACTCCCTGCAGAGTCTGGGAACGCAGCCCTGAGATTTCCACGCCCCATTCCCTGCTGAGGGAGCTCCGCCACCTGCCAGGCACACCCCACACAGCTGTGCAGGCACCGTTCACCCCCGGGGCCCATCCCCCACCCCTGGACACACCCGCCTCTCACATGGCCCAGGTCCGAGGCCTCAGCTGAGACCCACGGGGTCTCCCTTCCCTTCCCGCAGGGGGACCCTGGCCCTGAGGGGCCCCGAGGCCTCGCTGGAGAGGTCGGCAACAAAGGAGCCAAGGTAGGGGAGTCGACGGGGGCTGCGCCCCAAGGTAGGAGGGGCCGTACCCCAAGGGGGAGGGGCTGTACCCCCAGGTAGGGGAACAACGGCGGCTGCACCCCAAGGTAGGGCTGTACTCCAAGATAATAAGGGAGGGGGCTGCACCCTAAGGTGGGAGGCCGAGGGGGGGCCACACCCCAAGGGGGGAGGGGCTGTACCCCCAGGTAAGGGAACAATGGGGGCTGCACCCCAAGGTAGGGCTGTACTCAAAGATAATGAGGGAGGGGCTGCACCCCAAGGTAAGGGACCCCGGGCAGGGGCTGTACCCCAAGGTAGGCGGGGGTTGCACCCAGAACCCGGCCTGCTCCGTGCAGTGTGGCAGGGCTGAGGGTCAGTCGCAGCCCCAGCCTCCGGGAGGGTCACGGGAGCCAGGGCCAGACCCACCTCACACCCCAGGCCCTGCCCGTGTCCACAGGATTGATTTTGGGGTATCCAAGATGCTGCTGTCAGTCAAGAGGACTCCAACCTCCTCCCTTTTCTTCCAGGGAGATCGAGGCTTGCCTGGACCGAGGGGCCCCCAGGGGGCTCTTGGGGAGCCAGGAAAGCAGGTCAGTGCAGGACACGTATGGCCCCAGGCTAGCTGTGGGGCCCGTGCCCTCTGACCCCATGATCCATTCCCTCTTTGTGGCACCCCTTGGGTCTCCCTGTCCGTGGGGGGCAGACTGGTGCCAGCCACTGTCCCCGTAGCAAACCCAGGCAGCAGGTTGTGGCTCCAGAAGTGAGGACCGACTCCCTTAGGCCTTGAGTACCTCATACCCACCCTCAGCCCCAGCCCCTGGTCCTGCCCTGAAGGACCTCGGCTGGGGAGTCGGGTGCAAGGCGGTGGGCCTGAGGGCCTTGATGGGCCAAGGGGAGAGGAGGAGCTGGGACCCTCAAGACAGGGATCCACAGTCCCCCAGGCGGCCGGAGGACCTGGGGCCACATGACCTGGTGGTCAAGACTGGACGAGGCATGTCAGGCCCATCCCTGCCTGTGCTGACTTCTGAATTTCTCTCCTGCCCTCAGGGATCTCGGGGAGACCCCGGTGATGCGGGGCCCCGTGGAGACTCAGGACAGCCAGGCCCCAAGGTATGTGCCCCTCCCCCCAGCAGGATGTGTTGGGGGTTCAGCGCAGCTGCCTGAAGAGCAGGACAGGGGGACCAGCCTGGGGAGCTCTGTGGCCTGCGGACATGCCTTGGGCCAGGCTTGTGCCTCCTGTTCTCAGCTCTGGAGTGAGGGGTACATCGGTGGGGTGGGGCCAGGGAGGCCTCCCAGCTCTCCCCTCAGCAGTGAGCCGTGGGTGTGGGCGGCACGACCTTCCCGAGGCAGGGCCTGAGGGCAGCCACGTGGCCCGAGCAGGGTCCTCCGCATGTGTGGGCAGGCGGCAGTCCCGGGCCTCTAGGCGCGTCCAGGCCCCACTGGAGGTGGAAGGGGCGAGGCTGCCAGGCCCCTGCTCACTCCAGCCCTGGACGGCACCTCAGCCCCGTTCCACCCCAGTGTGCACCGTGGACCCTGCCCAGCACAGCCGCCCAGCCCCACCCCATCCTATGACCACACCGACCCACTCAACCTCTTCTTCCAGGGAGACCCCGGCAGGCCTGGATTCAGCTACCCAGGACCCCGAGGAGCACCGGTGAGTCTCAGGCTGGGACGGCAGCTCCCAGAAGGGGGTGGATATTGTCCCAAGGGCCCTGGAGTTTCCTGGTAGTTCCCTCAAGGCCTCAGAAGAAAGTGAGGTCCCTCCTGGGGGACGGAGGGGCGAGAAGGCTCTGGGTGACTCGGCGAAGGACAGGGCCAGCCTGGAATCAGGAGAAGAGTACGGCTCAGAACGCCACACAGAGGCCTCGCCCAGAGTGTGCCTGTGGGGCAGGGAGATGGGGCTGCAGGAAGGTGCCCGGAGGGAGGAAGGAGCGCGGGGATCTGAGGCTGAGCCTCCCTGACTTCTCTTTGCTTCACAGGGAGAAAAAGGCGAGCCCGGCCCACGAGGCCCTGAGGTACACACGGGTCCTGGCCACCTGTGCCCACCTAGGGGGGGCGGTCTGCATGCCCCGACTGTGGCTGGAAACACACTGGCACGGGATGGTCCTGGCTCCCCAAGTCCCAGCCGTGCCACCCATGCTGAGCTCTGGGGGAGCTGCCAGCCACCAGCTGGTCCCTTTCCAACCAAAGTTTAGGCTTTGCCGAAAAAAAAACCCATAAATGTGCCGTTTAAAGGATCCCAAAATGCCAGATTGATCTTTCCACGTAAAAAGCACACTGGTGTCCCCGGTAGAGGCGGCTCCTCCGTCCCAGGCTAATGTGTCCCCTGTCACAGGGAGGCCGAGGCGACTTTGGCTTGAAAGGAGGACCTGGGAGGAAAGGAGAGAAGGGAGAACCTGTGAGTGTCGTCACCCTGAAGCCCACAGCAGCTGGACAGAGGCGGGGAGGGGCCCCGAGGCTGAGCAGGCGCCTCTGAGAGCGTGGGAGGATGCCAGGCAGCGTGGCCACAGCCATGAACCCCACTCCCACCTTCCTGAAGGGGATGGTTGGCCCAGGGCCTCCTCCACCCACCCTCACTTCCAGCATCCCTCAGGGTTCCCTTCCCCTCCCCCACATAGCATCTCCCCCAAGGGTCCCCTCCCCCGTGACCCTCCCATTACATCCCCCAAGGGTCCCCTTCCCAGCAGTCCCCCGCTCCACCACCACACAGCATTCCCCGCAGAGCAACCCCAACACAGCATCCCCTTCAGGGTCCCTTCCCCCCAAAGATGCCCCCACATAGCATCCCCCTCAGAGTTCCCACACACAGCATTCCCCAAGGGTCCCTTCCCCAGTGTGGCACACGCGGCATCCCCCACAGCACCCCTTCCTAGCATCCCCTCCCTAGTGTGCCCCCCCAACAGATATCCACCAGCAGGTGCTCTGCGCCTCCAAATCCCTAGCCTGGTTTAACATGGACTGCAGATTGGTCTGGAACTGAGTGAGCACAAGACAAGGGATGGATAATGATGGATGGTTGGGCAGGCAGGTGGGGGTGGGCAAATGGGTGGATGGGAGGATGGATGAAGGGGTGGGTGGTTGAGTGAGTGGGAGGATAGAGGATGGATGGATGGATGGGTAGATGGATGGATGGGTGGATGGATAGAGGGTTGGGTGAATGGGTGAGTGGGTGGATAGAGGATGGATGGATGGATGAGTGGATGGATGGATGGAGAATGGAATGGATGGGTGGATGACTAGATAGATAGATGAGTGGGTGGATAGAGGATGGATGGTTAGTGCGTGGGTGGGTGATGGATGGATGGGTGAGTGAATGGGTGGACGGAAGGATAGATGGATGGATGGGTAGATGGATAGGTGAGGGAGTGGGTGTGTGGATGGATTGTTGAATGGATAGATGGATGGATATGAGATGGATGGGTGGGTGGATGAGTAGATGGATGGGTGAGTGAGTGGGTGGGTGAGTGGATGGTGGGTGGACGGATGGATAGCTGAAGGGATGAGTGGGTGGATAGATGGATGAATGGATGGGTGGGTGGGTTAGTGGGTAGGTGGATGGATAGACGGGTGGTTGGACAAAGGATGTAGAGGTGGATGAATGGGTGGATGGATGGATGGATGGATGAGTGGGTTTGTGGGTGTGGAGTTGGTGGGTACATGATAATGGGGTGGAATAGCCATGGATTGGAATGAGCTATTTTGGCTGCTATTTCTGGGACACCCAGCTCTGCCAGACCCCTACCCCTCTGGTGGGCCAGGCTCTGACAGTGGCCACTCGTGGCCTTCCCAGCTCTGGTGCTAGCACAGGGAAGGTGGGGGCACAGCCTCGCCTCACTCCCTGCACCTGTCAGGCCCCCCAAGGCAGGACCTGTGCTTGGGGCCTGCTGTGTGCAGAGACCGTCCCTGTGGCCACTGAAGCCACCTGCCCTTGTTCCTTCTCAGGCGGATCCTGGTCCCCCTGGTGAGCCAGGCCCCCGGGGGCCGAGAGGAGTCCCAGGACCCGAGGTAGGCGGGTGACCAGTCCCCATGCCCTCCAGACCTCAGCCCCCCAGGCTGCCAAGCCAACACACACCCGAGCCTCATGGTTCTGCCCACGGTGGACAGTGGGCAATGACCTGTAAGCGACTCGGCCGCCCAGCTTTGGACCCTGCATCTCAGCCTCATCCTTCCTTCCCCAGGGTGAGCCTGGCCCCCCTGGAGACCCCGGCCTCACGGTAGGTATCACATGGGACAGGAACAGTGTCCTTCTCCCTCCAAATCTAGAGACCAAGAACAGCAGGAGCAAGGGGAGGTCCGCAGGGGGAGGTCAGCAGGGGGAGGTCAGCAGGGGGAGGTCAACTGGGGGAGGTCAGAGGGCAAGATCAGTGGAGGAGGTCAGAGGGCAAGGATGGTGGGGGAGGAGGGCGGCAGTGAGGTTGGCAGGGACAGGACCTGCCTGCCTCCCCGCTTGGCTGCCTCCATGCATGGGCTGGAGTGTCCTGGGGCCCCTGGGCCAGGACCTTGCTGTGGAAACTCCTCTGGGTCCCTGGGGGACTGCCCTGCTTGATGCCTGCATTGCAGGAGTGTGACGTCATGACCTACGTGAGAGAGACCTGCGGGTGCTGCGGTGAGGCACTGCCCACGGTGGGGTCGGGCCAGCACCGGGTGGAGGGCGGGAGCGCGGCAAGGCAGGGCATCGCTGGGTCCCCCATGTGCACCTGGCCCTGGGGTCTGAAGTCTCCCGGTGTGCACCGCTGACCCTGCCACTCCCCAGACTGTGAGAAGCGCTGTGGCGCCCTGGACGTGGTCTTCGTCATCGACAGCTCCGAGAGCATTGGGTACACCAATTTCACGCTGGAGAAGAATTTTGTCATCAACGTGGTCAACAGGCTGGGCGCCATCGCTAAGGACCCCAAGTCCGAGACAGGTCAGCGCGACAGGGACGGGCGCGAGCGTGGCTGGGGCGGGCGGGACATGGCAGGTGAGGGGATGGGAGAAGTCCAGACGCATCCCTCCGATGAGGGCCCCTGCCCGGCCGGGGACGCCCCAGACCCCGAGGCCGCAGGCGACGCCCTCCCGCGTGCGGCTTGCAGGGACGCGCGTGGGCGTGGTGCAGTACAGCCACGAGGGCACGTTCGAGGCCATCCAGCTGGACGATGAGCGCATCGACTCCCTGTCGAGCTTCAAGGAGGCCGTCAAGAACCTCGAGTGGATTGCGGGCGGCACCTGGACGCCCTCGGCCCTCAAGTTTGCGTACGACCGCCTCATCAAGGAGAGCCGGCGCCAGAAGACACGTGTGTTCGCGGTGGTCATCACGGACGGGCGCCACGACCCTCGGGACGACGACCTCAACCTGCGGGCGCTGTGCGACCGCGACGTGACGGTGACGGCCATCGGCATCGGGGACATGTTCCACGAGAAGCACGAGAGCGAGAACCTCTACTCCATCGCCTGCGACAAGCCGCAGCAGGTGCGCAACATGACGCTGTTCTCCGACCTGGTGGCCGAGAAGTTCATCGACGACATGGAGGATGTCCTCTGCCCGGGTGAGCGCGTGGGCGCAGGGCAGCCGGCCCCGGGGCACGGGCCCCAGGGACGCCCTCACCCGAGGGACGAATGTGCAGCCCGGGGTACCGGGCTCTGGTTGGGAAGGGGTCGGCCTCTCAGGCTGCAGGGCGAGGCCAGCTGCACCCTGAGCCTGTCTGGGCAAATCCGTGGGTGGCCGCTGAGGGCCCGCTAGGGACTGACCCCGCCCTGGCCTCTCTCCTCTCTTCCAGACCCTCAGATCGTGTGCCCAGACCTTCCCTGCCAAACAGGTAATGCAGGGCACCCAGCCCCCACCCTAGACTAGCAGAGCAGCCCGGTGTCCTTCCTCCTCCAGGGCTGGGCTGGGGGAGGGGCTGTGAAGGAGCCACTGCTGAGGCTGCTCCTCCATGAGACACCGCCCCCCACCACCGACCCCACCCAGGGCAGGGGAGGAGGGGCTCTGGGAGGGCGGCACAGGGGAGGGAACGCAGGACGGCGTCATGAGGCCTGGCGCGGGGGCTGCTGGCCTGGCGCTGTGCTGGGCATGTGGCCACTGGTCTCGGCCCACCGTGGGCCCTGCAGTCTCCCCCCAGCTGCCCCTCAGCTGCCCCCCAGCTCCCATGGGCTGGCCGTGCACGTGGCACTGGGAGGAAGCCCTGGATTCAGTGAATGAAACGGCTGGTACAGAACCATCCTGTTCGGAACAGTGCAGAGGCACTGACACCCACCAGCACCAGCCCTTCCTGCTCCCACCCTGCCCGGCCTCGGAGCTTCGGCCGAGGCTTTCATCTCTGGGGGTGGAGACGGCTTGCTCTCGGGAGCCCTTGTCCTGGACATGGTCCACGTGGGTGCGAAGCTGGACTGGGGGTGCCCAAGGCAGAGGTTCTGCCCATGCCCAGGGCTTAGGGTGCCGTCCAGGCTCTGCTGGCCATGACGCTGCCCCCACGGTGACTGCTTCACCGTAACTGGGCCCACAGGAGGTGCCCGGGGGCATGAGGAGCTGAGTCTCCCTCCGTGAGCCATCCCCTCCCAGAGTGTAAGGTGGGGACGCCATGGAGACAGGGTGGGAGGTCCAACCTGGAGGACCAGGGGGAGGAAATCTCTCAGGGTCTGCACTTCCTCGCAATGCAGGTCAGGGTGTGCATTCAGCCATTTCGTGGGGAGCTCCTGGTGGGTGAGGAGGGCCATGGAGCATATTCACGGGCCCTGAGCCCACCCCAGGGGAGGAGCCATGGACTTGGGGCCAGAGTTTGCCACACTGGAGGCTGCACCTGGGTCTGGCTGCCCTTCAGCAGGTGGGCAGCCTCTGGCCCCACAACACATGGGCTGTGCCTCTGCTGGGGTGCAGGCGTCCTTCCCAGGGTCTGCCAGGGTCTGCACCAGCACCAGGGCAGCTGACCCTGAGGGCAGGAACCAGACCTTGGCCCCGCCACCCTTGTTCCTGACGGGGCAGGGAAGCCTCAGGCCCCGTGATGGGCGACATGGCAATGTTCACTGTGGACTCTTTGCTCTCTGTTGGATGGAGGCTTCCCTCCACTCCAGGTTCTATCATGAGTGGGTGCTGGGAGCTTTTCCTCCACTCCAGGTTCTGCCATGAGTGGGCGCTGGAAGCTTTTCCTCCACTCTGGGTTCTGCCGTGAGTGGGTGCTGCCATCTTGGCAGATCCTTTCTCTGCGTCTGTGCATGTCACGTTACCGTTCCTCTTTGGCCTATCATTGCAACTGGGAGTTAGCCGTTGAGCTTTGTTGATTTTCAGATGTTGAGCCAACCTTGCATGCCTGGGATAACCCGCCTGGGCATGGGGAGCAGCTCTGCTTATGCATGTGGGCCTTGATCTGCTGATGCCTTCCTGAGGGTTTGTGCTCATCAGTGACATTGGCCTGCACTTTCCTTTCCTGTGATGTCTCTGGTTCAGGCCTCAGGGTGACGCAGGTCTCATAGGGTTCCATGGTGACTCCTCCCAAGATGGTGACCTGGGGTGAGCCAGTTCTCCCTCCTGGGAGTGGGTCACTCAGGCCACCAGAGCGCCACAGGGAAAGCAGCCAGGAAAGACACAGGGGCCCTGAAGCTCTGGCCTCCTCTGAGGCCTCCAGGACATGACAGTGAGTTGGAGCAGACCCCATCAAGCCCCTCCCCACCCCCCGGCCTCCCTGACCCCTGCACTACACCCAGAGCACATCCTCCATTCAAACTGTTTGCAATTTCAAAGTGAACTTGACCCTGTGGCTCCAGGAGCTATAGCAGGGTCAGCATTAAATTGGCTTTCACCAGGGTGCAAGGCTAGGCACCCTCCTTGGCCCTCCTGGGTGCTGGGTGGATGCTGCTGGCTGTGGGCTGGCCCTGGCCTTCTCCAGACAGCCCTGTCCACCCTGAAGCCCAGCCCCCCGGGCCTGCACCCAGCCCGTGGATGTCTCAGTTGCGTGGGGGCCAGAGGGTGCTGGAGAAACAAGCCAGATGCAGTGGAAAACAGTCAAGACAGAGCTCACTCAGTGGTAACAGCTGCACGGGGGCCGAGGTACAACCTGAGCTCTGCCCGGTGGAAAGAAAAGGCAAAGGCATTTCAGGGGCCCAGTCTGCTTGGGGGAGGAAAGTTCTGGAGTCGAGGACTCACATCTCAGGGGCTGAGGAAGGGTTTCCCACTACAGGCTTCCCCAGGCGGGCTCCTGAAGGGTGGCCGGCCAGGGTCTTCCCGGCAACAGGGCCTGGGGCACTGGGAGCCCGCTGGAGTTTGGTGCGTGTCTCAGCACAGGTTTGAACGGACCTATTTTGAGCTGAAAGGTTTTCTTGGGGTCTGTGGTGTCCCCCAGAGGTGCCGCCATGTCAGCCTCCTCTTCTAGTTCCCTGTCCCCCCACTGCCCCCATGCCTCCTGCCAAGGCCAAGCCACACACTGCCCCACGCCCCGCCTGCGTCTCCACCACCGCCTCGCCGGCCCAGGTGCCGCTCCTCTGTCTGGTCTCGCAGAGCACGTCTTCCAGGAGCAGCTGCAGGCCACGCCCACCCCCGGCCTTAAAGTCTTCTCTGGACGCTCCCTTGCAGATGCACCGTGGCCTGGTGGCGAGCCCCTGGTCACCTTCCTCCGCACGGAAGAGGGGCCGGACGCCACCTTCCCCAGGACCATCCCCCTGATCCAACAGTTGCTAAACGCCACGGAGTTCACACAGGACCCAGCCGCCTACTCCCAGCTGGTGGCCGTGCTGGTCTACACCGCAGAGCGGGCCAAGTTCGCCACCGGGGTTGAGCGGCAGGACTGGATGGAGCTGTTTATTGACACCTTTAAGCTGGTTCACAGGGACATCGTGGGGGATCCTGAGACTGCGCTGGCCCTCTGCTGAAGCCGGGGTGGCCGCCCAGCCTGGCCGGCCCCTCCCTGCTGTGCTAGCTTCCCAGGGCTGCCCCTGCAGGCTGGCTCTCAGCGGAGGCTGAAGTCTGGAATCGGAGGGTCAGCAGGGCCGCAGTCCCTCCAGAGGCTCTGGGGTGCCTTCTGCCTCTTCCCACCCTGGTGGCCGCCGTGTCCCTGGGCTGCAGCTTCATCCTCCTGTCTCCTTCCGTCTTCCTGTGGCCTCTCCACTTTTTATAAGAACACCAGTCATTGAATTTAAGGCCCACCCCAAGTCCAGGATGCGTCCTCGCAAGACCCTTAACTCCTGTCTACAGAGTCCTTCTTTGCTCCCTCAGGTCACCCCCAGAGGCTCCAGGGTTTGGGCATGGAAATCTCTGGGGCCTTTACTTAGTGACCCAGCTGGGCTGCGTGTGTCAGGGTGGGGCTGAGGGAGGGGTGCAGCTGGAGTGCTGGGGATGTCTCCCCCTCTGGGTTCCAGTGGAGCCTCAGAAACAGGCCCCAGAGGCTGGAGAGCCTTGCTGGGGTGTGGGCACCCCTCCTGTGTATGGTGACTCGTGGGCACTCAGCCCACCTGGTGGTGGGTGAAGGCATTCAGGTTGGGCAGCAGATATTCCTGGGACCTGGCAGTCCTGGCACCATGATGTATCTGGGCTGGTGTCATGCCCCCTGAGGCAAATGGCCACAGCTGCCTGCCGGTAGCTGCGGACCTGGGGTGCCTGCACCCTTCCAGCCCAGCCTCTGGGTTCCCAGAAGCACAGTTGGGAGAGCATTCACCAGCCATGACCTACCTCTGCTGTCCTCGGAGGCCTGAGCAGGGAACCCCAGGGGCCACCATCCAAAGGGCACGGCCCCCACGTCGAGCTCAGACCGTGACGTTCATCTAGGCTGGGCTCCCACCGGGCAGGGCTGTGGCCATTTCTCATGGCCAGGTTCTCGGCCCCACACCCCACAGGGTGGCCTAAGCCAGACTTCCCACTGTGGGAGTAAAAGATCCCCCACAGAAGGAGAGCAGAGTCCACACACAACCTGACGGCCTCAGCCGCCCTGGGCCCAGCCAGCCCCCATGGCCTCCCATCTCTAGGCCCCACAGACACTGATGCCTGGAGAGAGACCCCCAAAACCAGCCGCCCCCCCCACCCACACATCTGTCTCCGTGTGTGTAGTGACAACTGAAAATGTTTGCTAGTTTTGAGGAGGTTTGGGAAGCCCAGCGGTGCCTGAGAACTTTCTGGACGTTTAAGCGTGTTCCAAGGTGTGGGCCTCACTATGGAGGCTGCGTCACTCATAAGCTCACTGAGAACCCCGTCTGCCCGCTCGCGCGTGCTCAGACGCGCTCCGCATGTCTCGGGCGTTCTGTGAAGGCTGAGGTGCCCGTGAGGTCACGTGCTATGTTCAAGGGTTTGCTCGCGGCCGGCAGGCTTGGACTCTGAACTCCAGGGCCCCAGAAGCCGGGTTTTGGGTCAGTGTCCTCCGTGCGCATTCGTAGGGTCAGGACCTCGCTCCTGAGGGATTCCTGGGGGTCCGTGTACCAGCTGTGACCATGTCCAGGGGGTTAGCTGAGGAGCAGATGCCCTTGGGGAAACTGGCTGTCCCCCCCCCCCCATCCCAGGAGCTGAGGTGCTAGTGAGGCCGCAGGGCCGGCTCCATGCGTGTGGACTGTCCGTGTCCCATTCTGTGGTCTCTGGCCCCGTGTGAAACCCACACGTGGTGGGCGGCCTGGGCTGTGGCTGTGGCCCACCCTCACGCTGTCCAGGGTGCCCAGGGCTGGTGACCACCCAGGCAGGTGGCAGCCCCTCTCAGTAACAAGGAGTCCTAGGACAGCCCACCTGGGCTGCCCCTGTGCCTGCTGCTGCCCACCATGGCCGGGACAGGGGCTCCTGGTCTTTCTGGGAGGGATGAGGCCCAGTCAGCTCTAGGGGTTCTGGGCAGCTCTGGGACACAGCCAGTGGGCAGTCCGGCTGGCGGTGTGGGGGTCCTCCTGAAGTCCCTCCCACACCACACAGACAGTGGCCCTTTGGTGGGCAGCAAATTCTCGGGCCATGAGAAGATGCCTTGGGGCCCCTTCCTTCCCAAGAGGCCAGCCTGGGCAGAGATGGCGCCCAGCAGGTGGACAGGGTCCAGGGCCTGTGTCCGGGTTTCGGGCCTGGGAGCACCCGCAGGGGAGCCCGACAGTGCTGCCTGAAGGGGCTGGGGCCGAGGACCCGCACCTGGGACTGCCCTGCAGAGCCCAGCTGTCCATGGGGCCCGTCAGGCGGGTGCGGGTGGAGGGGCGGGCACAGGGCTGGCACCTGCCGGGTCCCGCCAGCCGCCCCGCCCAGCCCGCACCCGGTCTCCCCGCAGAGCTGTCGGTGGCGCAGTGCACACAGCGGCCCGTGGACGTCGTCTTCCTGCTGGATGGCTCCGAGCGGCTGGGAGAGCAGAACTTCCACAAGGCCCGGCGCTTCGTGGAGGAGGCGGCGCGGAGGCTGACGCTGGCGCGGAGGGAGGACGACCCCTTGAACGCGCGCGTGGCGCTGCTGCAGTTCGGGGGCCCCGGGGAGCAGCAGGTGGCCTTCCCGCTGAGCCACAACCTCACGGCCATCCACGAGGCGCTGGAGGCCGCGCGCTACCTCAACTCCTTCTCGCACGTGGGCGCGGGGGTTGTGCACGCGGTCAACGCCATCGTGCGGGCGCGCGGCGGGGCGCGGAGGCACGCGGAGCTGTCCTTCGTGTTCCTCACGGACGGCGTCACGGGCAACGCCAGCCTGCAGGAGGCCGTGCACTCCATGCGCAAGCAGAACGTGGTGCCCACCGTGGTGGCCGTGGGCGGCGACGTGGACATGGACGTGCTCACCGCGCTCAGCCTGGGCGACCGCGCCGCCGTGTTCCGCGAGAAGGACTTCGACAGCCTGGCGCAGCCGGGCTTCTTCGACCGCTTCATCCGCTGGATCTGCTAGCGCGCCCCGGGCCCGTCAGGGGTCGGAGCCCACCCGTCCATGGTGCTAAGCGGGCCCGGGTCCCGCGCCAGCGCCGCTGCTCACTCGGAGGACGCCCCGGGCCCTCCCCACCCCCAGATCCTCCCGCAGGGTCCCCCTAGCCCCGGCCTAGCGCGGCCTCCCTCCACCCCCTGCAGCCCTCCAGAGGCTCCTGACCTGCCCGGCCCTGAACTCTGGAGCAAGCCCTGACCCAATAAAAACGCTTTGAGCCCACCGCGTGCCCACTCGCTGCGTCTGTGCTCAGGAGGGACCCCGAAGCTGTCCTGCGCCCAGAAGGGAACACTCCAGCTGTCACTTGCCCACCAGGGTCCATGGCTCCCCCGGCCCAGCCCTGCCTAGGACATCACCCGCAGGTGCTGGCTGACCCCACCTGTGCAGACCCAGCAGCCTTGATCAGCAAACTCTCCTTCCAGCCCCTGCCAGGGCCACAGTGCTCTGAGAGCATCACCGCACAGGGAGGATCTTCTGTGGGTGGACGCATGATTGACGGCCGACAGAGAGGTAGCAGGTTCTGGGCTAGTTTTGTTTTGTGTGGCCGTCTCAGTGAGTTTTTTCTGTTCAGATCCCCAGGGTCCTTCAGGCTCAGCTCAGTAGCACCTCGGTGAACCACAGGCTCCATGGGCAGGCGCTGGCCTGGCAGGAGTGGTCTTGGTGGCCATTACAGGGCACCACAGACCACAGCTTGGACAACTCCCAGCATCAGCCACAGCTCTGGAGGCGTCAGCCAGGCTGGGCTCCCTCTGGAGGCCTAGAGAAAGGCCTGCCCTGGCCTCTCCTCAGCGTCCCGGAGTTCCTGAGCTCCTGGCAGCCTCACTCCAGCCTACCATGGCCCACTCCTGTGTGTGTCTCTGTGTCCAAGTCCCCTTTGGATAAGGACACAAGTCACAACACTGGACCAGGGCTCAGCCTGCTCTAAGATGAGCTCCCCTTAGCTCACTGCATCTGCAAGACCCCATTTCCAAACAAGGTCACAGCCAGAGGTCTGGAGGTAGGGTTAAGGTTAGGGGTTAACATGTGAAACCTGGGGGATGCAGTTCACCCCAATACACCCTGAAACTCTGTTGTCCTTTGGGAAGACTCACTCTTTTCTTCATACTCCACCTCTCCCTCATCTGACCACACATCCTGCAGCTCCAGGGAAGGACTTCAGTTATTTTCTCTTTCTCTCCTTCTTTCCCATCCCACAAAAAAGCTATGCAAATGCCAGGAAGAGACAGCCCACCTGTGTTGCTAAACTCTGCGATGAGTGCCAGCCCTAAGAGCCCTGTGCTCCAGGTGAACTCCTGGTTCCTGCAGGTGGAGGAGGCAGAGGCCCCTGCAGGTGCACAAGCTCTGCCCGCAGGAGGGCGCCAGGGCCTCTGCAGGGAGAGGGCACTCCCCTCCGTGGTACCAGCTCCCGCATGTGCCCAGGGCCTCTACAGGGAGAGGGCACTCCCCTCTGTAATGCCAGCTCCCGTGTGTGCAGCCTCAGACCCTGCAGGGCAGGAATGTCAGTCCCACTGGAAGGAACTTCAGATACCCACAGGCTTCACCCCAAAATTCCACCCAGCAACTGCCCCTCACCACTGGCCCTTCACCAATAATTACACCACACCAATGTCCCCTCACCAGCATCCCTCACAAATGTCCCCTGGCCAGCCCAACACCAGTGTCCCCTCACAAATGTCCCCTCACCCACCATCCCAACACCAGCGTTCCCTCACCAGTTTCCCCTCCCAGGCTCCCCTCCCCAGTCCCCTTCCCAGCATCCCCCCACCAGCCTCCCCTCCCCAGCATCCACACCCCGGCGCTCCCTCCCAGCTGGATGTGTAGAAACTAGATGCTAAGTGATGGTGACCCTGTGCCCACACACACCTTGGGTGTCTTTTCTCCCAGTAGGATTCTTGCCATTTGTCTTGGGTGACGGCACCTTTTTCCAGGAGCAAGTGTGCTCTGTTTTCAGAATGGGAAATCTCTGCAATAAGGCATTTGAGTTTTCTGCCTCACTCAAGGACAGACTCCCCAATGATCTTTTTAATATCCTGCATTGCTGTCTATCAAGTACATTCATACTTCGTCTATCACATGTCATAGTCCATCTGGAAGTAATTTGAGGGTATAGTGATTTTTCAAGTTACTTTTTAATGGAGAATTTCTCTGGAAGCAGGAGGCTGCCCGGCGGGGAGGAAACGTCCCCAGGAAGCTGCTGGCTGAAGGGTGGACTCGAAGGAGGATGGGGCCAGTGCGGCTCCATGGGGCTGTCCGGACCTGCCAGGGAGCTGCACCGGTGACTCGGGGCTCTCCTTCCAGCGCCAAAAGTCCTGCTGTCCCCAGGGCCTCTGTCCCATGCACAACCAGGCCCCTTCCTGCAGATTAGGGGCCTCATGGCCCAGGGACCTGCACTGAACCCCCGGTGCCCCCGAATACCTGGGACCCTGCCTGCTGCGGCTGCACCAGGCGTCTGGGGACCCTGGCGCTGGGTCTGTCTCCTCACGCTGCGACCCCACTCCCTCCAACCCCAGCTCCCATGGCCCCCTGACCATGTGTCTTGCCCCTGCCCTAAGACCCGCAGCTCAACTCTCAGCCCTGCCCCCAAAACCACAAACACACAACGCACGTTTGGTGCCAAGACTTTACTGGAGGTCACATGGGACTAAGGGGCCACTTGTCCCTGCCAGCACTTCCGTTCCCGGGAGACACCCCGCTGCCCACCCACCTATCCTCCAGGGCCCACACAGACAAGCCGTGTCCTGCCCAAGGTCACAGCTGTGCCCTCTGGGGATGGGTGAGGGAGGGGCCACAGACCCCCGAGAGGCCTCCCGCGAGGTCACTCCTGTCGAGCCTCCAGGCAGTCCAGCACCAGTGCAGCCTGGGTCTTGGCTTCCTGCAGGAGGCTGGAGACTCGATGGCGGATCTGACAGACACACGGAAAGAGGGGGTTGGGGGTTCCAGTCTTCGCCCCGGCTTGCTGGCAGCAACCTCGGACCCCTGCTGCCCACGGCCAGTCGGCAACCACCCTGAGGCTGTGAATCCAGTCCCCCACGCGGGTCCCAGGCACCACGCCTGCCTCCTACAGACCTGGTCCTTAAACGCCTCGTCCGTGATGTCCCTCAGGTTGATGAGCACATTGAAATAGGCTCCAAACACACCCATCTCCAGGGCTTTGGCCGCTACCTACAAGGACCCCAGGGATCATGCTCGCCACAGGCAGGGCTGCTCTACATGGATCACGACTGCAAAAACTGCCAGGAGGAGGGTCTCTGCCTGAGGGTCCCGGAGGGGCTGGGCTTCGTCGTCCACACCACAAGGAGCCCAGCGCAGTCCCCGCTCTCCCGTCGCCCCACAGAGGGGAGCCCAAGCTCAGCAGGGCTCCTGGCTTCCTCCACCACTGAGCTTAGACACCTCCTCTTACCCAAAGCAGGGCTCATGGTGGCTCTGCCACTCTAGGAGCCGGGACCACGGTTCTAGAGGCAAAGCCATCCCCTGGAGGCCCCCCGGAGGCCCCCCGGAGGCAGCCTCAGGCTAACGGCCCGTCCACTGCCCAGGGCCACTTCCCAGGGACTGAGGGGACATTTCTCTGGGACCAGACGCAGAAAACGGTGTCTTTCCTGTAAAGACCCTGAAGATCATGAGGTCTCAGGGCGGCTGCAGGAAGTGCAGAGCCCGTGAGATGGATGCTCCTTGTCCCAGAGCCTCTGCCCAGCCATGGCGCCTGTCAGTGCAATGAGTCCATTTCCAGGAGTTGTCTTATGTGTTTTCTAGTGTTCTGTTGTTTTTGAGACAGGGTCTTGCTCTGTCACCGAGGCTGGAATGCAGTGGCGTGATCACAGCTCACTGCAGCCTTGACTCCTGCAATTCTCCCACCTCAAGCAATTCTCCCACCTCAGCCTCCCAAGTAGCGGGGACCACAGGCACCTCCGTGCCCGGCACATGTATCTGTTGTACAGGCAGGGCTGTACAGGCTGGTCTCCACCTCCTGTACTCAAGTGATCCTCCCGCCTCAGCCTCCCAAAGTGCTGGGACCACAGACGTGAGCCACCATCCCCAGTGGCTTCTAGAACAGAGGGTGGGGTGATACGGGGGTCCTGGGGGACGTGGAGCAGCATACACAGTGGTCACGGTGGGCTCTGCAGACACATTTGGGTTTCTGCCTATCTGTGGTGCAACCGTAAATCAGATATTAGAACTCAGCAGACACCTAGGCCCTGATGGAGGAGGCCCAAGTCCCAGGAAGTGCCTGCGAACTGAGGTCTCCAGCCCGGCTCAGCCCAGCAAACCACCCTGCTGTCCAGCGACTGAGTCCGTGAACTGAGGTCTCCAGCCCGGCTCAGCCCAGCAAACCACCCTGCTCTCCAGCGACTGAGCCCCAACAACTGCTTCCTGCTCTACAGCAGGAGACCCGGGGTTCCCAGGGTCCCCTACCTGGAGGTCCGACCGACAGGCCAGGTTCCCACACTGGGCCAGTTCCTGCAGCGCCGGCCAGAGTGAGGCCACCGTCTCCGCCAGAGTCAGGGGCACAGAGACTGCCCGCCTCAGTCCCTCCTGCAGGGCCGCCGTGCGCCTGGAAGGGGGAAGAGGAGAGCCTGGGCACACGGGCCACACGGGCAGGCAGTGGCCACACTGCACCCCAATGGGCTGAGCAGGCAGTGGACGTGGGCGACTGAAAGTCATTCAAACACCCAGCACACCCAGGGCAACCACGGCTGTCACACCGTCCTCGGCACCCGGGGTCCTGGCCGCCAACTCCCCAGACGCAGAGGCCCCAGGCACCCGGGGTCCTGACCGCCAACTCCCCTGACGCAGAGGCCCCAGGGTGGTGGCCAGGCTCACCTGTCCTTTTCCTCAGGTGTATTCTTGGGCAGCCTCATTGCTTCCTGCCAGAAACAGACAGAACCACCGGGCGAGTGACCATGGCGGAAGCAGCCACGCCCTGAGCTCCCACGAGGGGCTGTGGGCGAGGCAGGGGCAAGTTCTCAGCAAACAGAGCTTCAGCTTCCTTTGGGCCTGTGGTTTACAGCCCCTGGCATCAGGCCTGGTGGAGGGTTGTGGTGGGGTGAGGTCAGGGGCACACAGCAGGTGGTCGGAGACCGGGGATGTGAGGAGGGGCAGGCAGTTCCCTCAGGGCCCTTATTCTCAGATAAGGAGCCTGAGGGCCCAGGAGGTTCCCTGAGCCCTCGAACCTGTAGGGCAGGAGCAGCTCTGGGCTGGAGTCTCCAACGCAGCACCCCAAGCCTGGGTCTCAGAGGCTCAGACTGTGCAGATGGACTAAGCAAACTCCAAAGCCCCTCGCACCCCTTCCCGGCCGCAGGCACTGGCCTTTCTGAGGGCTCACAGGTGTGGCTCATGGCATCACCTGAAGGCACTTGGCTCCTCAGACCCGCCCCATGTGGGCAAGCTCAGCTGGGGTCACACTGACCCCGCCGACTTCCTAGGACAAGACTGAGCACAGGGACCCACTGGGAGCCCTGCTCACACCCCGCTGTGGCCAGAGCCCCAGCCTCACTTCATCTTGAAAGATTCAGCCAAATCTCCGCCAGAAAGTCATCATCAACGGCCCCTTCCCACTGCCATAGATGGGAACAAACACTCCCTGGGCCCCGGCCAGAACCAGATTCTATGACCGTCCCAACAGCGGTGATCGAGGAGCAGAAATGCCCAGGGTCTCCCTGACCAGTTGGGCATTGTCGGGACCACGCCTCCTGGCCGCAGCCCCTCTCCCGGGCCAGGGTCTGCAGAGTTCGCTGTGATTCGCGCTGTGAACACCCCCTCGGCCAGACCCTGTGGTGTCCACAGCCTCCCTGGGCAGAGCTTGGCTGAGTATGTGCTTCACGGCCGCGTCTGTGTCTGGCCAAGGCCGCCCGCCAAGGCGGCAGCGTTTCATCTGATTCATCGTGAGGCTGGGTTTTGTTGGTGATGGGGAAACACAGCTTTCTATTTCATCTGGAAATCACTTATATATTTGGTGCAAGGTAAGGATATCTCCTTACTTTTTTCAAAAGTCCAGCTTCGTGTTGCTCACAGGGAGTGTAAACAATTTAGCCCCTCACCCGCCGGCGTGACCGCTGATGCCTGGCGCAGTCTCCCCGTCCCCACCCATGTTTCTCTAAACCATACGCCTTATATTTGTTCCTTTCCTGCCTCTTGATTACATTTTCATTTACGTACTTTTTCTCTCTACTTGTTTTTTAATTATCCAATTATTCATCTTATTTCTTATTTTATTTCTAAATTTAAAGTTGTCCCTACATTTTATATATATATAAAAACATATATATTTACTGCAGAGACAGTCTCGTTCTGCCGCCCAGGCTGGAATGCAGTGGTGCAATCACAGCTCACTGCAGCCTCAGACTCCTGCCCTCACGCTACCCCCGCCCTAACCGAAGCCTCCTGAGTAGCTGGGACCACAGGCAACTGCTACCACGCCTGGCTATTTCCTTTTTTTCTTTTGGTAGACACAGGGTTGCCTAGGATGGTTTCAAACTCCTGAGCTCAAAGTATTCTTCCACCTTGGCCTCCCAAAGTGCTGGGATTACAGGTGTGAGCTGCCACGCCTAGCCTATTTCTAATATTTATATTTAAATTGATGATTGTTTTTAAGTTCCTCTCCAGGTCTAAAGTTCATCAACCCATTAAAGTCTAGAAAAGATCATCTTGTTCTGGGGAGGCCGTTTAAACGGTGATACAAGACCCAGAAAAGATAGGATTGGTACATTTGATGACCTAAAGATTAAGAAGCCCCCACAAGCAAAGTCCAAAGATGATGAACAACACACAGGGGTTGGAGGAACTGAACCCAGAACGAGGCCTGATTCCCCTAGTAAATAAAGAAGTCCTACAACGCACGGAAAGCCCCAAGAGAAACCTAAGAGAAAAGGGGCCGAAATGTATTCTGACATATGGAAAATGCTTAACCTCCCTGGTAAAGGGAAGCACGTCCCAGAACACGAGGCTCCGTGAGCATCGCCACTGGGGGCTTTGGAAAACTCATGGCTGTGTGTAAGGGGAGGGAGAGGCAGAGCTCCTAGGAGGCCACAGGAGAGGCAGCGCCCGAGGGGCTGTGGAGACAGGCAGGTGAATCCCCTGAAGGCCCATCCATTGTAAAAGTAAATAAATGAAACCTAAGCTCTAAAAATGACTGGAAAAGTGTTCCATGTCCACACCTCCCTTCAAACAGGTCTGGAACGGAGCTTTAGGCCACTCCCTCTGCAAATCCAGACTGTTCAGCTGAGGCCCTCATCCTGGCTCCCTCTGCCTGCTGTGGATTCCACCTGCGTTTGGGGCCTGCCTTCCTCACCCAGCCTTGCAGAGACCTCCCAAGTTAGGCCCGCAGGTCTGCAGAGCTCCCAGAAACACAGGCCGGGCCTCCTCACTGCCCTGCTCCGGAGGCTGGAGCAAGGGTTTCTCCCCCCACCCCCCTCTGTCCCTGCCTGTCACTCTCCCCATCTCTGTCTCTCCCTCCTTCTCTTCCCTTTCCTCTCTCCCCACTTCTCCCTCTCCCTCCCTCCCTCTCTCTTTCTGCCCTTCCCTCCTGTCCTCTCCTGAGCTGGAACTGCTCAGGGGCCTTCCTGACCTTTCTCTGCCTTTTCCCGGGCTCTCTGGCCCCTGCCCTGGGCTCTGAGCGCCAGCACCCGTCTGTGGGCACCTCCTCCCAGCTGACGCTCACGTTCCTGTCCGATTGCAGGGAGGTGCGGTCACTGCCTGACCGAGTGGGTGTCATCTGAAGATGGTGTTTCTGTTTTATGCTGTGCCTGACTCAGGCCGCTCTGGCCTCCCTGAGAACGCTGATCAGTATTTTCCTGAGATTCTCGCAGGCCTCGCTTTCCAGGAATTGCAGGGTTTTAGGGGCTTCGCCTTGCTCCAGGTCTGTGCGGTCAGGTCTCCACACATCAGAGAGCTGCCCCCCTCAAACCTGGGCTCCCCTGCTGGGAGGCGCCCGTTCCTTGTACCCTGGCCATGGCCTGTGAGTGTGGGGTCACCCTGGCCAAACCCGCAAACCCCGCTGGGCCCCGCACTCGCAGGGGTGAGGGCGCAGCTGGTTGTCAAGGCCCAGATGGCGGCCAGTTGTGACCCCCTCGGCAGCTCTTGGGCCCCAGCCCCACCCTGGCCAGAGGCTGACCCGCTTCTCACTGGGCCCCGGCTGGGGGTTCGCTGTCGTTGGGGCCTGGGGAGGCAAGGGCGCCCCGGAGCGCGGCGGCGGGCGCCACTCACCAGGCAGGCGGCGAAGGCCTCGGCGTCGGCGTCCACCAGCGCGGTCAGCTGGGCCGAGGCCTCGCGGAAGGGCGGGATCAGGCGCCGCATCGTGGCGTCCAGGGGCTGGAACTGGCGCCGCCCGTAGGTCATGAGCCCCACCATGGAGCCCAGCGCCGCGCCCTGCGGGAGGGGAGACTGTGGGGGGCGCGGCCCGGGACCCCCAGGAACAGAGAGGGGCCCGCGTGCTCCCTGCGTGGGTCCGGCCGAGGGTCCCGCCCCTGGGGGTCCCGCCCGTGTGGCCCCGCGTCTCGGCCCAGGGCGGCCCCAACTCCCCCCACCGCCTCCCCACAACTGCCCCCTCCCGCCCGCCCCCTCCCTGCCACCTCGTTTTGCCCCCCACCCACCCCCAGGCTCACCATGGCCGCGGCAGCCGCCGCCACCGAGCCGCCCCCGGGAGCCGCCGAGCGGGCGCCCACCTCGTCCACGAAGGCGCGCAGGGACTTGTCGCCCAGGCCGCGCTCGGGCCCGGAGTCAGGGACCAGGTACCTGCGGGGTGGGCGCGGCTCAGCGGCGGGCGGGGTCCCGGAGAGGAGAGTCGGGGCAGCGCGTCCTCCCAGGGCGGGGAGGCGCCTCTCGGGGCAGAAGCAGCGGGACCCGCGGGGTCTGCGCCCCCCTCACCCCCAGACCCGGGCTTGGCACCCGCGGGGAGGCGCTGGGAGGACTGAGCCGTCTCCACGCGGAAACCCGGGACCCCCAAGGCCGGGGGGAGGGGGGCGCCGAGCAGGGAGGGGTGAAGCGGGGAGGGCAGAGGCTCACTCGATGATCCGCTCCTTGGGGTTGAAGGGGGACAGGGAGTCCAGGCCCAGCCGGTTCACCACCTGGAAAAGCGGCCCGGAGTAGAAACGGGCCAGACAGCCTCCATCGTGCGGGTCCCACCCTCGCTGCAGCCGCCCCCGTCCTGAGCACACGGGCGCTTTGCGGGGAGCAGGGCAGAAGCGTGGCTGCCCTCACCCCTGCCCCCTGCCCTCACCCCTGCCCCACCAGGAGCCCTGTGCCCCCCCCAGCAGGCACCCCATACAGCCACTCACCCTGGGTTGCCCTTGGGGAAACTGAGGCCCAAAGAAACGAGTTGTCCCCTGACGACCCCTAAGCTAACTGCCACTCATCCCTCACCGCCCCCCACACCACTCAGCCCATCGCTCTCAGCCGCCGGCAAACAGTTTAATTCTCCACGTCTTCATGTGTAACAAGTCCTGAAGGCCCGGAACAGCCCCGAGTCACCCACACAGAAACTTTTACCCAGAAAAGGGAATTTTACCCACATTCAAAATAAAGTTGCAACAGTCCCATTTAAGATTAGAATTCATTCTTCGAAACCCATTCAGAACGCGTTGGCTATGCGACCCCCCCACCTCACAGAGGGGAACAGCGGCCAGCGCTGCTGGGGCCAGGAGCCGGGTGGGTGGAAGGTGCCCCCCCACCATCCCGCGCCTCCCTGGTGGCCACAAACCAGTGAGCCCCAAGGCAAAGCCTCCTTCGGCAGGAAACCCCAGGAAGACCCAGAGCCTGTTAAAGGCTTGGCCAAGCTAACAGACAGGAAATCATTCAGGACCAGGCGTGACCAGAAAGGCGATTCCAAACGGCCTGCTAGCCTGGAGCTGGGTCCGCTCTGGGGCAACTGCCCCCATCTGGCAGCCCCTCATGAGTGGGGGAGGTCTCGGCCTTCAGAGTAGGGTACCACTGGAGACCCCTGGAAAGTGACATCTCCAAGGATGAATTAGAAACAGCACCCGCCAGAGGAAACAGTCGAGGTACACTTCCCAGCCCCTGCCTTCCCTTTGGGTGAAGCAGGAAAAAAAATCTCTGACAGGGCTACAGGCCTCACCCGACACAGAATTCACTCCTGTGTGGTTCCAAGGCTCCAAACCAAAAGCTCAGCTTCAGGGGGTCCTGTGGGGCAGTATCCGAGAGCGCTAGCGCAAACCCTCCTTGGAGGAGAAAACTTTGAACCCAGGTGTCCAAGAATTACCATAGATAAAATTCCAAAGAGCCTGCATTCACAACCAAAAATCACAGGACACAGAGCAAAGCAGCCTCACCACCAGGAGGCAGCATGGAGCCATGGACGCAGCCAGACCCCTGCAGGCCGCAGGCTTGGGGCCCTTCAGGTAAAGAAGACAAAACTCGGCCCGGGCGCAGTGGCTCACGCCTGTAATCCCAGTACTTTGGGAGTCCGAGGCAGGTGGATCACGAGGTCAGCAGTTCAAGACCAGCCTGGCCAAGATGGTGAAACCCCGTCTCTACTAAAAACAACAGAATAATTAGCCGAGGGTGGTGACAGGTGCCTGTAATCCCAGCAAGAGACTGAGGCAGAGAATTGCTTGAACCCATGAGGTGGAGTTTGCAGTGAGCCAAGATCGCGGCACTACACGCTCCAGCCTGGGCAACAAAGCAAGACTCTGTCTCAAAAAAAAAAAAAAGACAAAACCCCAAAACCCCGGGCTGGAAAGCAGAGGGGGCCTCACACATAAGAAGACAAGGCCGTGTGGAGAAGCAACAGCTGCTGCTTACAGAGAAGATGACGTTACAAGGCTGTCTGTCACTGGCTACTAAAACTTACGCTGGAATTTCAGTAAACAGGCATTTATCTACCTATGCAATACTTTAAACACCTTCAAGTACTCCCATAGAGTATTAATGGCAAAAGGAAAAACAGTAACATTGCAGTGAAGGGCCCAGGAGGAAGGGTGCCACACTGACCAAGTGCCTGGTGCACGTGGGCACCCTGAGAAAACGCGTTTCATGGGGAGCTGGCTTCCCTCAGGGGAACGCACAGCATTTATGCTCTTCCTGCCAAAAGTGTGTAACTGGCTGGGCGTGGTGGGGCACGCCTGTCGTCCCAGCACTTTGGGAGGCTGACGTCAGTGGATTGCTTGAGTCCAGGAGTTTGAGACCAGCCTGAGCAATATAGCAAAACCCCATCTGTTCACAGTTAGCCAGGTGTGGTGGTGCACGCCTGTAATCCCAGCAGTTTGAGAAGCTGGGGTGGGAAGATCTCGAGCCCTGGAGGTTGGGGCTGCAGTGAGCTGTGACTGTGCCACTGTACTCCAGCCTGGGTGACAGAGCAAGACCCTATCTCAAAAGAATTAATTAATTTAATTTAATTAAAATTTAAAATGCACAATACATCTGGTCACAAGCAACGTCCTCACTGAGGTGCTTTGAAAAGCCTGTCCTTTTAAACTATGTCAAGGCCAGTGAGGGTCAAGGAAGACGTGGAATAGCTCCGGACGACAGGAGGCAATGCCGGCTCGGTGCTCTGTGTTCCGGGAGCTGGATGGTGGGTTGAAGGAGAAACCGCTATGATGGGAATAACTCCGACACTGACACGATTTGGTTACGGCCTGACGGTTATTAGATAGTAGGATTGTGTCAGTGCTGAATTTCCTGAAGAAATTTTTCTCTGGAAGAAATTATACAAAATTTAAAGTCACAAAAAATTTTGTGGCCGAGCACAGTGGGTCACGCCTGCAATCCCAGCAGTTTGGAAGGCCAAGGCAGGCAGATCACGAGGTCAGGAGATGGAGACCATCCTGGCTAACACGGTGAAACCCCATCCCTACTAAAAATATAAAAAATTAGCCGGTCGAGGTGGCACACGCCTGTAATCCCAGCTACTCAGGAGGCTGAGGCAGGAGAATTGCTTGAACCCGGGGGGCGGAGGTTGCAGTGAGCCGAGATCGTGCCACTGCACTGCAGCCTGGGCAACAGAGCGAAACTCCATCTCAAAAAAAAAAAAAATTGTAACAGCCGGGAATACAATAGACTAGGCCACAAATGTGCCAGTGATGGAGGGGCTGGCTAGGTTTCGGAAAAGCGCTGTGAATGCAGGAGGAAGAGGTGGCCGAGGAGTGAAGACGGAGGCAGAGCCGACATCAAAGCTGCTGTGGCCTCAGTGTCCCTAAGTTAGAGTACTAAGTAATTGGCTCAGCGATTGATCTCACAGGAGAAAATGTGTCTGAGCCGACGCAAGGACGGAGTCCACCAGCCACGAGAGCGACATCAGTAAAACACAAGCAGGGTCAAAACCAACCACCAAAAAACAAAACCTCTCCAAAACACCCCGGCAAGTGGATTGTGCTTATTGTGAAAAACACACCTGAAACAAAGTGGCCTCGAGTGAAAGGACAGATAAGGGCAGAGCACGTCTCTGCAGATGCTGCCACACCCCAGCAGGACCTGGGTCCCCCCGGAACCCAGACTCTGGGGGCCTTGAGGCATAGGTGTCCACAAGACAATGGGAATCACTTTCTGAAGGAGCCACTCCATGGACGGGGATCTGCACCCCATAGCTGGAGCCACACACATCCATAAGCCGCCCGTTCCGGGGGTGCAGGGAGGCCCTATGGGGGTGGTGGGGGGAGGCGCAGGTCCCTCCACAGGAGCACAGCCGGCTCAGGAGGCGAGACCTGGCAGAGAGGGTTGCTGTCCTCTCCCTGGAACTTGCACAACTGAGCATATTATAGGTCACAAAAAAAAACCTCAATAAAGTTCCCAAAATGAAAATGAAAAGTGAAATCTCATCTTCTGAACACAAGTCAATAAAACGAAAGGGGTGAGGGGAAGGAAAGCTGGGCCCCAGGGGTGTGAGCTCCACCGCAGCCTCCCCACCTTCCCACATGCCCCTGTCCGACCAGTCGGGTTGGCAGCCCGGCCCACCAGCCTGATCCCGGGTGTGAGCACTGGCCGCAGCCTCCCTGGGGAGTCCCCACCCTCCCCGCAGGCCCCGTTCTGGGCAGCCAGGCCCACCAGCCTGATCCGGTGCGCCTCCTCCAGGATGAAGAGGTTCTCTTTCTTGCAGTAGAAGGTGGCTGCATCTAGCAGAGCCTTCAGGGGCACCAGGCCGACCAGCTGTGAGCCCACCACCGGGAGGCTCAGCTCCTGCCGAAGCACAGGCAGTGTCAGCACGTGGGGGCAGGCTGAGAACCGCCCCAGCTGGAGAACGGGGATGTGGGGCCCCGCTCTGCCCACAGGAGGGATCTGCGCGCCCCTCACAGCAGCAGTGGCTGCCCCCTGGCGGGCTCACCCGCGCCTCTCGGCAGGTCTCCTCATAGACCGTGTGCAGCGCGGTGACCTCAAAGTCCAGGAGGTTGGTGGACACCTGAGCCAGGTTCTTCTCATCCAGGTACCAGCCAATGCCCTGAACCTTTTTCAGAAGTCCCGGCTGCAAAGGAAGAGCGTTCCCCTGGGCTAGAAGCTCATCCTGCCTGGCCCTGCCAGCCTCTCCTGGTGCTTGCATCCCCCAACTGGATGGGGCGGAGCCTGTGCCCGGGTGGGTGCTGTGGTTCTCCTCCCTCCCTCCCCGAGTTGGCCAGGGAGGGGCAGAGAGACTTCGCTTGCCGCAGGGAAACTGACCACAAGAGTCAGACGCCAGACACCCACCCCTGCAGGCCCCGATCAGCCCAGGCCCTGCCTCCCAGCCACACTCTGCCCTAGATGTGGGGGAATGCTGCAGGGTGGGGCCCCATGGACCGCCGAGCCGCTCTCCCATCCCACCTGCTCCCCGACATGTCCCCTCAGTCCCGAACTCCTCAGGGTCACTGAGTCCACATGGGGGGACTCTGACCTCCGCCTTCGGCTGGGGCATGAATGGGTACTTGGAGGTCACTGTGCTTTTGTGCTGAGTCTGCAGGTCAGGAAGCCGGGCCCTAGGACCTCAGCTGCCTGTGAGACCTGGGTCTCTGAGTGGGGAACAGGTGGACAGGGAGTCCCTCCACCTCTGTCTCCAGGTGTCTACACCATCTGTGCCAGGGTGACGCTCAGACCGGGTGACCTCTGCTGTGCAGACTTGGAGGAGAAAGGCCTGGGGGCACCTGAAGGTCTGCAGGGGTGTCGGGGCCCCCAAGGCATCTGGAGGGATGTGGGGGAGCCCTGAGGGCACCTGGGACTCTGGAAGTAGCTGTTTCCCAGCAGGATGGAATGTTGCCGCGTTTTAACAAAAGGAAGCCCTGCCTCCTTCCACGGAAAATCCCCTTGGAGCTTCCCTCCACCCCTGACCTGCCGACCTGGTGACGTGTGCTGCCCCCGCAGGGTGCGGACGCTGAGGCTGGGCCAGTCTGCAGAGGGGAGGCAGAGCCCCATCTGGCCAGTGCCCCGTCCACACCCCGACCGCCCTGCCTGAGGCTCTCAGCCTCTGACCCTTTCCTGAGCGGCCGGGTGGGGTCAGTGAACAGGGTCACCTGGTCCTTCCCTCGGCCCTGCTCCCGCAGGTTGAGGGCGATGCGGTGGGCTTGCTCCTTCGTGCTGAGTAGGTTGATGTTGAAAGCGATGAGGAACTTCCTGGCCCCTGTGACCGTGGCCCCCCAGCTGGGGACGAAGGAGCTGGGGCCAAAGTCGGGTGCCCACTCGGCCTGCTCGAGCTGTGGGCAGGTTCACCCTGGGGTGAAACGACCCCCACGGGAGGGAGCAGCCCCACCTGGGTCCCAGGTCCCGGGAAGGAGGGGCCCAGCCCAGCCGCCCCAGCCAGGACCAAGCAGCAGGTCCCCCTCCTTCCCAGGCCCAACCACCGGGGTGGGGGCACCTTCTTAGGGAGGGCCTCATACTCCCCAGCCCGGATAGCTGACAGGGTCCGGCGACTGTCCATCCTGGCCGCCTCGCCATACAGGTATACTGCAGGAGAACCCAGTGGTCAGGTCTTGGCAGGCAGTCCAGGGGGTCCAAGATTCAGTTCCTGGAGGACCCAGGCGGAGGGGTTCCCTCCAGTCTAAACCTGGGCATGGGCCCCACCATGCCCTCTCCCGGGCAGCACCCACTCTCCACCTCAGATGGATATGGGTGGTCCCGGTGGACCCTGAGCCAGCACCCCTGCAAACCCCCAGCTCACAAGGCCTTGAAAAGTCAAATTGCAGGGTTAGGATAGAACACGTGGGACATGGTGACGCTGGACGCTCATGCTTCTGTTTTCCTTGTATAATAAACAGAACCACAGGCGACCACATAAATATAACCACAGTGAAAAGGAAAAAGTCGTGTTCCCTGTATGCCGGTGTGACTCTGGCATGGGTTACATATGCCCTGCATGCCTGTGTGGTGTGACATGGTTTACGTATGTCCTGTATGCCAGCATGACTGTGCCATGGGTTACGTATGCCCTGCATGCCAGCATGACAGTGACGTATGCCCCTGCCTCAGGGTTCCTTCCAGGGGACGCTGGGTTGGCGCAGCCCAGGGGTGTGTGTGCACTTTGCCCGGGTTTGTCTCTGTGTGTTCCGTATCATTCTCTTGCTTAGGTTGATTTCTCGAGGTGAAATCAGTGTACTCTAGAAGGCTCTTGGTTCGCCTGTGCGGCTGTGCCGCAGAACAGTTTGAGGGTCCCCGGGCCCGCGCGGCCACAGGTGAGGCTGCGTTTCTTTCAGCATTGAGGGAGCTGCACTTCTGCAGGTTGGCTTTTCGGAACAACCTGCCCTGGTAAGAGCAGTCGAGGATAGAGAACTGCGGGCACTGAACCCACACCAGTGAGACGGGAGGGAGTGAGGAGGGTGGGCCACGCTTACCTGGCACGGCCAGCTCCTCTGCCAGCCGCTGGCCAAAGGTCTGGGCGCAGAGCACACACTCATCCATGCTGACGCCCCTCACAGGGATGAAGGGGCAGACATCCAGGGCCCCCATGCGGGGGTGCTCCCCTGCAGAGAGACGGCGAGGCCGGGCAGGAGGCTGGGAGTGGCAATGGTGGGAGCCCCACGGGGCTCTGGGACCCTCTGTCCTCTCCAGCCTGGGCAGCGCCCTGTCCACACACCCAGCTAGCTGCTCACACTGACCACAGGGAAGAGGCCGGCCCTGGGCACTCCCAGCCCTGCCCCAGCGGCAGCATCAGTCCCTCTGGGATGACAGACATTCCTGGACAGTCCTCCCAGCCAGTGTCGGGGGCCGCTCAGTCCAGGAACACCAGCAGCCTAAGCCAGTGGTCTGGCATCTTTGGGATAAATCTCTCCTTCTCCTAAGTCACAAGAATAACTTTCCAACGGCTGCAACGCTCAGCTCTCGGGAAGCCCCTGGCCAGGCTTAGAGACGCCCTGAAGCAGGGAATCCACACTGTGTTTCCCAAGCATTCTTCTCACTAGCTGAGTCCCTTGCTGTGGTTACACCAGGCTGTGGGGCAGGGCCCACCCTGGGGACGCCAGCCCCCGCTTTGCCTCCACTGCCCAGGGCTGGCTGCTTTGAGATACGCTTCTCATCCGTCCACCACTAGGGGTCACTGTGAGTCCCTGGCCTCTCAGGAGCAGCCCGCGGCCCAGCCCCTGGCCAGCGCTCATGTGTCCACACACCTTTGACCCTGCCCGCCCACCGAGGTGTTTGGCTTGTGGGCTGTTGGCAGGTCAGCTTCTGGGCAGCCCTTCCCCCTCCAGGGCCTGCTCCAGGACGGGCTCTCGGCCCCCCTGGCGTGTGGGCAGGTGGAGGGGCCCACAGACCTTCCCCGGCATGGCCCCTCCCCAACCCAGCCTTGGAGGTGGTCCGGTGCTGTGGGAGCGTGGCGACCTAGGGTCCCCAGAGCACAGCCCTGCAGTCGGGGGGCCATGACCCCCCCACTCCAGGGTCATCCGAGGAGAGCCAGAGCCAGCCCCCTGGACCCCACATTCCGCGCCTGGGTCCTGGGCCTCCCGCCCCTCCCAGGACACCAGGACAGGGCTCAGCCCTGACACCCCGCGACGCGGCGGCCCGGGAGAGCCCGGAGCCTCACCTCGGTGCCTGCTCATGTTGATGAGCCGGGAGGCAGTGCGGGCCGCGTTGAGGGCCCCCTCCACCACGCACACTGGCGGCCCCACAAAGGTGTACACGGTGCGGTTCGTGGAAGGGCCGGCGTCCACATCCAGCAGCACACAGCCTGGGGTCTGTGCGATGGCTCCCGAGATGGCATCAATGACCTGCACACAGGCCCGGCCCCCACACCTCAGCCTCCCCGTTTGAAAGAAGGAAAAGGAGCTTGGAGGTGGCTGCACCCCAACACCCAAACGTGGGCTGAGGAGGCAGGACAAGCCTTTGGGGACCCCCCGACGAGCTGAGCTCCTCCCGCAGACACCTGCACAGTGGCCGCCCCGGGACTTTCACAGTGGCCCAAGCCTGGCCCCTATAAGGCGCTGCAGGCAGTGCCTCCAGGAGAAACGCCCCAGGTTCTGCCCCGACAGGCAGGTGCTGGAGGCATGGCTGGGGAACCAAGAAGGTGACCACAGGCACAGGGCACGGAGGGCCAAGCCCCCAACCCCCGAGCAGAGGAGGGGCCAGAAGGGCCTGGAACCTTCCGGGCTGCAGGACAGCTGGGAGCAGGAGCTCGGCCCCAAATCTCCATGTCCCTGGACCTTAGTGGGGGCTGGGATCCCGGTGTGATGAGGCCTCTCTGCACCCCTGCCAGTGACCCCGGTGACCCGGCGCTGCCCTCTGGGAGGCCTTCCAGGCAGCTTGTGGGGCCTGCACTTGCTCCTGGGGGAGCCTGGACCTCAGGACCATGGAGGGCGAGGGGCCAGACCTGGGGGCCTGCCTGACCCCTCTGTGCTGTCTCCTTTCGGGTCCAGTGGGGATGGTGGCAGCAGCTGCCTCACCAGGCTGCAGGGCGGGGGCTCAGTCATTTACACTAGCTCCAGTGGAGGCGGGGTGGCCTCAGGGGCCATGCTGGGCAGCCTCACGTGACCCCATGCAGCCCTTTTCATCAGTGTTAGGGGCTTCACTTTCAGTAGGGGAACAAGGCCCTTTGAGGCCCAGAGATCTGCCCAAACCCCCACCGGAAGCACCAAAAGGCTCCTGGAGCCACAGCCAGGCCTCAGCGCCTACAGCCCTCCGTCATGTTCCACCTACCCCTTGTCAGGCACTCCCACGTCCCCCAACCACAGGACGTCCTTAAGGCCCACGGAAAGTGGCTCCTCCCCTGCCAGGCCACGCCACACCAAGCCCACCGCCCCCTCCATGGCCTGGGCCTCAGCTGCCCCACCCACCCCTGGATGCTCCAGCAGCTCGTCAGGGCCTCACCTCCTGGTCCTTCCCCTCCGAGAAGTTGGGGACGCATTCCACCAGCTGGGACATGGCCAGGACCTCGATCTGGACGCTCCTCTCCGGGGCAGACGGAAGCGCGGGGCCAGGGCTCCCAGCCACAGCCAGGACCTTTATACACCGTCTGGCATCACCTCCCACAGCTTCTCATTAACCAGCGAGTCACCACGAGGGGCGTGGGGCCACGGTCCCTGCGCAGGCGCGGAGCAGGTGCTGCAGAGCCACCCTGGGTGCTGTCCACCTGGAGGGGATGGCTCCACTCAGCCAGAGTGTGGGTTCCCCAGAAAGCAGCGCGTGCCTGGGCACTGAGGACCCCCAGGAGCATCAGGCCAGCCTGGCTGGAATCCCGGCGTGACGAGGCCTCCCTGTGCCCCTGCCGGTGACTCCTGTGACCCTGTGCTGCCTTCTGAGAGACCTTCCAGGCCACCTGTGGCGCCTGCGCTTGCTCCTGAAGGAGCCTGGAATGCAGGGCTGTGGAGGGTGAGAGGCTGGTGTGAGGCCCTGGCTTGCAGCACCCAACCGAGGTCAGCTCAGCTCAGACAGGAGTGTGCAGGGTAGCAGGTGTGTGAGAGTGCGCGTGGGGCAGGGAGCACGCGTGAGAGAGTGAGCGCAGATACACGTGAGCACAACGCAGGGAGCACGCGTGAGAGTAAGCGTGGATACACGTGAGCACAACGCAGGGAGCACGCGTGTGAGTGCAGATACACGTGAGCACAACGCAGGGAGCACGCGTGAGAGAGTGAGCACAGACACACGTGAGCACAACGCAGGGAGCACACGTGAGAGTGAGCGCGGACACACGTGAGCACAACGCAGGGAGCACGCGTGAGAGTGAGCACGGATAGACGTGAGCACAATGCAGGCAGCACGTGTGTGAGTGAGCACGGATACATGTGAGCACAACGCAGGGAGCACGTGTGAGAGAGTGAGCGCAGATACACGTGAGCACAACACAGGGAGCACGCGTGAGAGTGAGCGCGGATACACGTCAGCACAATGCAGGGAGCACGCGTGTGAGTGAGCACGGATACACGTGAGCACAACCCAGGGAGCACATGAGAGTGAGCGCGGATACACGTGAGTGTGGGGCAGGGAACACGCATGTGAGTGTGGATATGTGTAAGTGTGGGGAAGGGGAGCATGTGTGTGAGAGTGAGCGTGGATACACGTGAGCATGAGGCAGGGAACGCGTGTGTGTGTGGACATGTGTAAGCATGGGGTAGGGAACACGTGTGAGTGTGGATACATGTGAGCGTGGGGCAGGGAGCACGTGTGTGAGACTGAGCATGGATACACGTGAGCGTGGGCATGTATGATGCTGAGGCCCCAGCTCTCCCCAGCAGCTGCTCCCCTGGCTGGAGGTGCCCCACCAAATCTGTGGCACCAGGGGAGACCTCACGTGTCACGTGTCTCCACGGCTGGCCGCTGCCCACTTGCAGGGCTTTTACTCTCTTTCCTGCTGCTGTTGAGACAAAGCCACACTCTGCCGCTCAGGCTGCAGTGCAGTGGCACAATCACGACTCACAGCAGCCTTGGCCCCTGGACTCATGCGATTCTTTCACCTCAGCCTCCTGAGCAGCTGGGACCACAGGCACACATCACCACACCGGCTAAATTTTCCATTTTTTGTAGACATGGTGACGTGGTCTGGCTGTGTCCGCCCCCAATCTCATCTTGAACTGTAGCTCCCATAATGCCCGGATGTCGCAGGAAGACCCGGTGGGAGGTAAGTGAGTGATGGGGGCGGGTCTCCTGACAGTCCTGTGAGATGGGATGGTTTATAAAGGGCAATTCCCCTGCACACTCTGCGCCTCCTTGCCTTCCACCATGACTGTGAGGCCTCCCCAGCCTCGTGGAACTGTGAGTCCATTAAACCTCTTTTTCTTTATAAATTACCCAGTCTTGGGTACTTCTTTATTAGCAGCACGAGAACAGACGAATACACACGAGGTCTCACCATGTTACCCAGGCTGGTCTCAGACTCCTGGGCTCAAGTGATCCTCCTGCCTTGGCCTCCCAAAGTGCTAGAATTCCAGGTGTGAGCTACTGAGCCCAGCCCCACTTGAAGTTCTTAATGGAACCCCCAGCCATGTGGGCCTAAGGGACCTCACCTCTGTGGCTTCTCAGGGTGACTGGGATGAGAGAGGAGCCACGTAAGCCCAGAAACCTTCAGAAGCCAGGGGCACACAGAGTTCCCTGGCCAGGGCTCCATGTCCGGAGGCCAAGAGGGGAGGATGGGGTCAGGGCTCTGTGGAGGCTGGGAGGGGAGGATGGGGTCAGGGATCCATGTCTGGACTCTGGGAGGGGAGGATGGGTCAGGGCTCTGTGGAGGCCAGGAGGGGAAGATGGAGTCTGCTGAGGGCTGCACTGCATCCCCTCCAGAAACCATCCGCTGAAGCCCTGACCCCCAGCACTGCAGACTGAACTGAATGTGGCGATGGACGGGGAGGTGAAGAGGGAGAGGCACACAGAGAAAAGACCAGGAGAGGACAGGCAGGGAGGCAGCTGCCTGCAGGCCAAGCAGAGAGGCCTCAGACAGACAGAGACACTCTGATCTTGTACTTTGGGCCTCCAGAACTGTGATAGAATAAATTTCTGTGGCCTAAGCTGCTCGGTCTGTGGTACTTTGTGAAGGCAGCCGCATGTATCCAGGGTTCCAAGGTGCAGGGCATCGGAACACGCCAGCGGCGAGGGGCGCCCATACTGGGCTGGCACCTTCATCCTCGTGCCACAGCAGAGTGACCGGAACCATCCGCTCGTGACCCAGCACCAATGCCAAGACCTGGCCCTGTCCTCGGGCCCAGCGAATCGCCCGTCAGGAGAGAGGGTTGCAGGTGGGAGGCCCCGGCAGGGGCTGCATGCAATTCCTACCCAGCGGCTGCGCCAGGGCTTGGCTACAGCTGAGAACACGAGAGGAAACAGGGCCTGTCATGAGGCCGGCGCTGGTTCTCGGGGGCAGCTCTGAGACATTAGAAATGCTGGCAGGTGCCGTAAATAGCTCCTGGATAGGGACCCTAAGGGACCCCACTTACAGGACAAAGAATCTCAGCTGTGCCCAAACCAGGGTTTCCACATCACTCCCCAGTGGCCAGGCAGGGCTCCTGATTTCCAGGCCAGGCAGGTCACACACACAGTGAGCCCGGAGCACTTTTCTAGCCCAGAGTATGAGACAAACATTGTGGTGCAATAAGTAAATGACTGAATACAGCCCCTGTGTGCAGGAGATAGGGGTCCCATGCAGGAGAATCCCAGAGTTCACCTGGGCCGGTGCCCAGCTCCATCCCAGCAGGCGGACATTGTCTCCAGAAGCTCACTGCCCTCCCACCTACAGACAAGGATGGGTGCCTGGGGCACGGGTGCTACCCCAGGAGACATGGCCACACCAGCCAGCCCAGGGCCACCCTCCTCGCCCCGTTCCCATTGCTCCTCATTTTAATAGCACAGTAAGAAAAAGTGCAGGCATGGGCTCCACCCTCTCTGCAGGAGAGCCCTCCAGAAAGTTCCACATGCACCGCAGCCTAGGGGGTGGCACTGCCAGGTGGGGGTCCAGCCTCTGACCACTGGGCCTCCCCAGGCTGGACCAGCACAGTGGACACCTTAGACCCCACTATACGGACAGAGGGTGAGCCATGGCACTGCCCCAGCCAAAGCCCCCAGGGGCCACTCCAAGCCAAGCCTGAAAAACACCAAGGCTGTTTGGGGGACCCATGGCCAGAGACTGAGAACCCCATTCTTCTAGAGACCCAGCGCACAGGGGCTGAATGCCACCTGCCCACCGGACTGTCCTGCATTACCTAAGGTTTTTGTTTTTTGGTTTATGATACTTTGACCTCTCAGGGACCTTACTGGCTGGGTGGAGACTGCCCCCCCAGGACCAGCTAATACAGGCAGCAAAAGGCACCTGCAAGCAGAGCTCCCCTTGAATGCACAAGTCAACCAATCTGGAGCCTTTAAACCCGACCACCCCTTATCTGACTCACTCACCAAACCGATGTTCCCCTGCCCTCAATCACCCTGAGGCACGACGGTGGTCAACTAGACACCACCCTACAGCCCAGAGCCCACGGAAGTTAGCCTGTCCAGTCCTGAACCTGCTCCTTCGTGCCTACCCTCCCTGGCCTTCCTTCCCGGGGAAACCCCATAAAGCCTCTGGCCACGCTCTCCCCTCTCACCTTCTGGATCCTGTCATCCTGCTGCTCCCCAGTGGCCTGCATGGAGCGGTAGGTGCCCTCCCCTCTAGGTTTCTGTGGTTTAAGCTGCTGGGTCTGCAGTACTTTGTGACACACTCTCCTTTCAAGGCAGGGTACTGTGTCTGTGTCCCACCACACCCAACTGAAATAAATTTCATCACAGCCCTTCCCACCCCAGGCTGGCTGGAAGCAACCACTCGCTGGCCCCGCAGGGGCATGGACCACCTGGCTGAGACCATGTGACTGCAGCCTAGGCCTGGGGCCCAGAACTCCTGGCCCAGCCACAGTGCCAGCCCAGTGTGGTTGTGGCCACAGGCAACCCCCAAAGGTAAGGCCAGAAATCAGCACCCAGCCAGAGCTTCCCAGGCCAGCTGGCCCGTCCTCTCCTGGCCACGAGGTTGGGCCCCACCCCAGGATCCAGCCCACCTGCACCCGGGACCTGAATGTTGTAACTACCAGCCAAAGCTGGGTCCCCAGCAGTCCCCGTGTCGTGTCATGTTGAGCTCTGAACTGTTGGAGTGTGACAGTCCTGCCTTCCCTGTTGCTGAGACAGTGCGAGGACCAGGCTGAGCATGCTGACTTGTGCATGTGAGCCAAGACTCTCTCGAAACATGGCAAACGCCCCTCGTTCCAGGGCACTTGGAACTGGGTATCCTCTCAGCCCCAAGGCCCCGACAATTCACTGAGGGCCCTGTCCCCTCGCTGTTCTGGCCTCCTGCAGGGAGATGACTAGGGGAGGGGAATTGATGGGTAAGCTTCCCTGCTCCCCGCTCTGGGATGGTGCCAGGTGCACCCCACATGGTCTCGGAGCTCCCCAGTGCTCGCCCACCCCCAGCAACCCCACATGGTCCCCAGGGCTCCCCTGCACTCGCCCATCCCCAGCACCCTCACGGTCTCGGGGCTCCCCTGCCGGTGTTGCCACCTTCTCAGTCCTCAGGCCCCGCTTCACCGTAACGCTCTGCTGCTGCCCTTTCTAATTCTTCGCTTTTGAACAAGGGGCTGCGTTTCCAAGTCGCCGGCAGGAGCGCGCGACCCTCCGCCAGAACCAAATCCTGGCTCCCGCTTCACCTGGGAAACCCGCGCTGGGACCGGCCCCGCCGCCTTCCGGGGACAGGAAAGCTGGGGCGGGGGCGCCGCGGCGGCGGCTCTTTCGGGCTCCTCCGCGGCCCAGGCGCCCTCCACGCCCTCCGAGAGCCAGAGGTCAAGGCGGACGAGCAAACAGGCGACTTTAATGAGGGCAGCGGGCGCTCCGCGGTGGGGCGGCGGCGGGGACAGCGGCGGGGGCCCCGCGGTGGCGGGAGGGGCGCCCGCTCCGGCCTCGCGCGCGGGGGGCGCGGCCCTTCCCCTCCGGGAGTTCGCGCCGGTGGCGCGGCGGGAGCGAACAGGCGCACGGCGGGGGCGCGCGGCTCACCAGGCGAAGAGCGGCTTGCTGTCCTCCTTGGAGAGCTCGCACAGGCAGTTCAGCAGCAGCAGCGAGTCGCCCAGGAACTTGGGGGGCACCACGTCGATGACCAGCTTGCGCAGCGCGGCGGGGCTGCTGTGCAGCGGGTTGGCGCGCAGGTCGGGCCGCTGCTTGAGGATCCCGTAGGTGTTGATGAGGAACTCGCTGAAGGCCGGGTGCACGTCGCGGCTGTAGCCCAGCTTCTCCAGGCGCGCGCTCAGGGCCAGGTAGCGCTGCGTCAGCTCGCGCAGCTTCTTCTCGTCCACGGAGCCGTCCAGGGTCTTGATGGAGGTCTGCGGCGGGGCGGCCTCGGGGCCTCAGACGGGGCTTCCCGGCCCGGAGCCCACCCCTGCCCGCCCGCCTGGGCCCCGGGGTCCCGTCGCGCGGCCACCGCCAGGGCAGGAGCCGAGACTGGGGGCCTCCCCGGGACGCCCGAGCGCTCCCCGCGGGGCGCACCTGCTTGATCTTCTCCGGGATGTTGGCCACCGTGAAGCCGTACAGCCGCGTCACGCCCGGGAACACGTAGGCCAGGATGCGGCGGTCCAGCTGGAAGGCGATCTCGCCCACCACGCGCGCGTCCTTCTCGGCGCCCGCGAAGCTCTGGATCTCTGTGGGAGGAAAGGCCCGCGACAAGGTCAGGGGGGCGCGAGGATCCACTGCCCTCGAGGGTCCCCCCCGCCCCCGGCACGTGGGGGCCGCTCCTCCACCCCCTCCCCCGCCTGCCGCCACCCCGCACTGTCCGGCAGATACAACCGGAAAGTAAAGGAGCGTCAGAAAGTGCCGCCGGGCAGCTCAGCTTTCCCTTCTCCTTGTCCTCCCATCTCTGTCCCTTTGGGGTGAGGTAAACCGTTTAATCTCAGGGGTGGGGACTGGCCCCTGTCACGAGGGAGCTTGCCCCAGCGTCTGCCCCTGCTAAGACAGAGGAACCCGGCCCTAGGAGGCATGAGTTCGGATGGGTCCCCCCCAGGGAGGAACAGGGCCAGTCGGCTTGGCTGGGAGGAAGGGGGGATTCCTTCTGTCCTTCTGTCTTGGCAGCCTCTGGGCATCAAAGGCTGCTTTCATGTTTATTAATAAAATTACTTCATTTTTTCCTACCTCTGAGAAGAGGATTGCTGGATTGGCAGGATTTTCTTTTTTTTTTTTTTTTTTACACAGAGTCTCACTCTATCATCATCCAGGCTGCAGTACAGTGGCCCAGTGTCTCTGCTCACTGCAACCTCCACCTACCTGGCTCAAGCGATTCTCCTGCCTCAGCCTCCCAAGTAGCTGGGATTACAGGTGCCCGTCACCATGCCCAGCTAATTTTTTGTATTTTTAGTAGAGATGGGATTTCACCATGTTGGCCAGGATGGTCTTGAACTGCTGACTTCCTCGGCCTCCCATTGTGCTGGCATTACAGGTGTGAGCCACCGCACCTGGTCCAGGACACTCTATTTTAATTACTTCCTCGACATGACTCAGGAGGCTCCAGTACCCCCACAAAACCTGCTTGAAACCCCCCTTCCCCAGAGTGGCCTCTGATGGCATCCGAGTCCATCACAGCACATGTCCTGGTCCATCTTTTTCCTGGAGGATGGGAAACAGCATTTCATTTGCATTTCACTAATGACTCGTGATCGAACATCTTTTCACGAGCTTTTTGGCCATGTATATACTGTATTTTCTTTGGAGAAATATCTGTTCAAGTCCTATACCGATTTTTAATTGGATTGTTGTCTTCTTACTGTTGAATTGTCAGAGTTCTTGAATAGTCTGCATACTATTCCCGTTTCAAATGCACAATTTTCAAATGTTTTCTCCCATTCTCTGGGTTGGCTTTCATTTTCTTGATATTGTCCTTTGAAGCACAAAGGTCACGTGCTTTTTGTTGCTTACTCTTTTACTTTTGATGAAGTCCACCTTGTCTGTTCCTCTTTTCCTTGCGCTTTCTGTGTGATCGCTAAGAACCCACTGCCAAATCCAAGGTCGTGAAGATTTGCCTGTATGGTTTTTCCACAAGTTTTCCGGCCTAAGCTCCTTGAGATCTCTTAGGTCTGATCCATTCTGAGTTAATTTTTGTATGTGGTGTGGAGTAAGGTCCAGCTTCATTCTTTGGCATGTGGACACCTACTTGTTCCAGCACCACTGCTAAACAGTATTCTGTCCCTGCTGAATTGTCTGGCACTCTTGTTGAAAACCATCTACATCTGGGTTTATTGCCGTCCTGTGGCAGTACCACAGTCTTGGTAACTGTAAGCTTTAGAGTCAGTTTGGAAACTGGGAAGTAGGAATCCTTCTATTTTGTCCTTTTTAAAGATTGTTCTACCTATTCTTGTTCCTTACACTTTCATATGAATTTAAGTTTCCGCTTGTCAATTTCTGCAAAGAAGCCACTGGGATTGTGAGTGGAATTGCATGAATCCATAGATCCAGTGCAATGTCTATCAAAATTATTGATTATTAAACAATATAAAGTTTTCTAATCTGTGAACACAAGATGTTTTTCTATTTACTTATTTTAATTTGTTTATTTTTGTTTGTTTGTTGGAGAAAAGGTCTTGCTCTGTCACCCAGGCTGGAGTGCAGCGGCACGATCTTAGCTCACTGTAACCTCTGTCTTCTGGGTTCAAGTGATCCTCCCACCTCAGTCTCCTGAATAGCTGGGACCACAGGCACACACCCCCACACCCAGCTAATTTTTGTTTTTTGTTTTTTTTTTGAGATCCGGTTTCGCCATGTTGCCCAGGCTGGTCTTGAATTCCTGGGCTCAAGAGATCTGCCCATCTCAGCCTCCCAAAATGCTGGGATTAGAGGTGTGAGCCACCGTGCCTGGTCATTTTTCTATTTCTTGATGTCTTTCATTCCTTTCAACAATGTTTGTAGTTTTCAGTGCATTTCTTTCCCAATCACTTTTCAAGACTGCAGAAGAGGTTCACCAGCACACCACACAGAAGCATAGCGGTGTGGAGGAGCAGCTGTAAACTCTCCTTCTGTATTAATGCATTTCTCTCATCAAGAATCAAGCTCTTTTTCCCATTCTGTACCCCCCGCCCCAGGCATAAATGAGGTAGAAAAAACATGCTGTAGGTGACATGTTCTAGAAATGGTTTGTAGTCCAACCTTGGATCTCTAAGGTCCAGCCAAAAATCTATTCTTCAAAGGAAAAAGGTGATACATTGATAAACCTCTGGCCAGACTCAGGGGAAAAAAGAAAGAAGACAAAAATTACTACTAACAGAAATTAGAGGCGCCGCTACCACAGATTCGACAAATGTAAACAGGGTTATAAGGAAGTATTAGGAATGACTTTATGCCAATACATTCAATAACCTAGAGGAAATTGGCCAATTCCTTAAAAGACACAAACTACCAAATTCACTCAGGAGGAAATGGATCATCTGAATAGCCTCATATCTGATAACCTTACAGGTCATATTTGACAGTTTAAAAGTAAACAGACTTCCAAACTGGCCTGCCTTGGGAAGGTCTTGTGATCCACGGCCCCTGAGTAAAGATCTTATCATGAGTTCCTCAGATACTGCTGTCCTCATTAATGCGTAGCCTACTGCTGCTGAAAGGACACGATTTATCCCTGAGTCATAAAGTTTTACTGCTTGTCTTGCGTGGAGACATTTTAGCCTGTATGTTGTCATCTGTAGCCAGTGACTGGCCCTCTGTGTTGCATCCTCCAAAGAAAAGGACAACGAGATTATGAGAAGTCCCTTTCCATTCTCCCGAACTCTCGTGGAAAAGCCTCTTACTCAGATTCCAGAACACTCCAGCTTTGTTGGTGTGTTACCCTGGGTTGATCGTCACACTTGGCTTCCCATAAACCTTTATTGAATTATTTCTGTCTCAACAGCCTTCATTTCAGTTGACATTATCAATAAAATGGAATTTGTAGGGAGAAAATGTTCCTACAAAGACCATTCAAGGCTCAGGTTGTTTCAGTGGTGAAGTCTTACCACTTAAGGAATAAATAACACCAATTCAGCTCAAACTCTTCAAGATAATTAAAGAGGAGGGAAGACCACAAAACAACGAGAAAGCAAATAACAAAATAGAAGGAGTACGTTCTTACTTATCAGTAATAACTTTGAATATAAATAGTCCGGGTGCAGTGGCTCATGCCTTTAATCCCAGTACTTTGGAAGGCCGAGTTGGGCAGATCACTTGAGGTCAGGAGTTTGAGACCAGCCTGGCCAACATGGCAAAACCCCATCTCTACTAAAAATACAAAATTAGCTGGGCATGGTGGCACACGCCTGTAATTCCAGCTACTCGGGTGGCTGACGCAGGAGAATCACTTGAACCCAGGAGGTTGCAGTGAGCTGAGATTGCACTATTGCACTCCAGCCTGGGCATCAGAGTGAGACCCTGTCTCAAAAAAAATACAGCATGGTAAAATCGATGAATGGTGGTGGGTGATTCTGGTCAAAAACAACCAAGAAACTTTGACTGTAAATAGACTAACCTCTCCAATCAAAAGGCACAGAGGAGTGGCTGAATGGATTTAAAAAAAAAAAAAAAAAAAAGACCCAACCATCTGTTGCCTACAGGAAACACACTTTGCCTGTAAAGACACACATAGACTAGCTGAAAATAAAGCGACAGTAAAAAATATTCCATGCAAATGAGAACCAAGAAAGAGCAGTAGTGACCATACTCATATTAGACAAAGTGGATTTCAAGACAAAAACTATAAAAAGAGACAAAGAAAGTCATTATATAATGATAAAGGGGTCAATTCAGCAAAAGGATATAACAGTTATATATGCACCCAACACAGGAACACCCAGATATGTAAAGCAAATATTATCAGAGCTAAAGTGAGAGGCAGACCCCAATACAATCATAACTGGAGACTTCAGTACCCATTTTCACCCTTGGACAGATCTTTAAGACAGAAAATCAACAAAGAAACATCAGACTTAGCCTGCGTGGCAGACCAAATTAACATAATAGGTATTTACGGAACATTCATGCCACAGCTGCAGAATAGACGCGCTTCTCCTTAGCACGCGGATCATTCTCAAGGATAGACCATATGTTAGGCTGCCAAACAAGTCTTTAAAAATCAAAACATTGATACATCAAGTATCTTCTCTGACCACAATGGAATAAAACAAAATCAATAAAACAAGGAATTTTGGAAACTCTACCACTGCACAGAAATCAAACAATACGCTCCTGACTGGCCAGCGTATCAATGAAGAAATTAAGGAAATTTTAAAATGTCTTGAAACAAATGATAATGTCTGGAAACACTACAATGCACACAGCAAAAGCCTCACTAAGAGGAGAATTTATAGCTGTGAGTGCCTACATCAAAAAAAGTGAAAAGCTTCAAATAAAGAACCTAATGATTCATCTTAAAGAGCTGGAAAAGCAAGAGCAAACCAAACCCAAAATGAGGAGAAAAACAATTAAGATCAGAGCACAAATAAATGAAATTTAAATGAAGAAAACAATACAAATGATCAAGGTAACAACAAGTTGGTTATTTGAAAAGACAAATAAAATTGACAGGCCAGACATGGTGGCTCATGCCTGCAATCCCAGCACTTTGGGAGGCCAAGGCAGGCCAAGTCTTCAGCCGGGAGTTCAAGACCAGCCTGGTCAGCGTAGCAAAATCCCATCTCTACAACAACAAAAACACGAAAAACAAAAATTGGCCATTTTATTCTAGTCAGGCATACACCTGTAGTCCCAGGTACCTGGGAGGCTGAGGTGGGAGGCTGGCCTGAGCCTCAGGTGGATATCTACATGCAAACCTCACATCATATATGAAAATTAACTTGGAATCGATCAGAGACCCACCTGTAAACCCTAAACTATAAAACTTCTAGAACAACACGTAGGAGAGAATCTGTGTGACCTTGGGCTTGGCAAGGATTTCTTAAACTGAACATAAAAAGCATAAAATACAAAGAAAAATCAATAAATTGGACGTCATCAAATTAAACAGTTTTGCTCATTAAAAAACGTTATTATGAAAGTGGAAAGCCATGGAGCGGGAGACCATATCTGCAAAACATGTGCCCAAAAAGGACTCATATCCGGATAAAGAACTCTCACAACTTCCCAATGAGAAGATAAGCAACCCATTTTTTCTTCAAAGATGGGCAAAAGGTTAGGACAGACACCGTCCTGGGCCCCAGCCTCCCAGCCTGGCCGTCCTCCCTCCACTCCGTAGGCCCTGCCTGACCGCCCAGACGTGCCCTCCGCACAGCCGCCAGCCTTCCCCCCGGGGCTCACCCGCTGCCCCCCACCCGGCCATACCGTTGAGGTAGTAGCTCCTCCTGGTCCTGTCCACGGTGGGCAGGCTGCTCTCCGAGAAGCACACCTTCTTAGGCCGGACCACCTCCCTGGGCTCCAGCAGGCTCTTGTCCACCGGTGAGTCTTGCAAGGGGCTCAGGAGTGGGGACAACTTCCTGTCGGTGCCTCGGTGGCTGTGCAGCTCCGGGGGACTGAGGAAGGCCTTGAAGTGTGCCTGGGAGGGGGCTGCACAGCCCGGGGAGGCGTCGTCCTCTCTGGACAGGGGGGCATGTGAGCACAGCAGGTCCTCCAGGGAGGATGTCTGCAACTGGGAGGGCGTGTCAGCGACACTGGTGAACCTTCCGAAATCTGGAACTGGGGCGGGAAGGAAAGGGATGAGAAGTCAGGTCAAGCTCCTAAAACATCCCCGAGAGTGCAGAGAACATGTTAACAAACCCTCTGTGCCCAACCCCAAGCTTCAGCACCTGCTGGGGTTTCCCTGGCTTCAGAGCGTCCTCCTGCCCCTCCGGACCTCGAGTGAAAAAGGAGATGCTAGATGTAGTGAAGTGGCCTGGCATCCTGCCATGCCCACAAGAGCGCTGTTTATGGTGCCTTCCATGCCCGCCCCGCGGGAGCGCTCCGTCTGTTTATGGTGCCCCCCATGCCCATGGGAGCATTGTGTCTGTTTATGGGCACAGGAAGCAGGCAGGCCTCCGTGTGCTTCCTCCCTGCCTGTGCACCCACACACACTGGAGAATGACTTTTATACGCTTTTTAAATTTTACATAAATGGTGACACCCTACACATTTTATTCTGCACAGAACTTTTCTCTGCTGCATTCTCTCTCTCTGAGATTTATCCATGTTGAGCCATCTGGTAGCTCCCGGTTCATTTAACTGTTTCCTGGCACCTCTGTACACATGGGCATACACATAGTGGCCTTTTATCCCTTGCCCTGTTGATGGGCACGGGCTGTTTCCATATTTCCTTGCAAACACACAGCTGTAATTGACCTCCCAGGATGAGCCTCCTCGCTCTGTGAGTGTCCCCTACGGTCCACACTCTGTGAGTGTCCCCTGTGGTCCAGCGCTGGGCTCAGCCTCCTCGCTCCGTGAGCGTCCCGTGACCCAGCGCTGGGCTCATGTGTGTGCATGTTTAACTTTCTTTGCTTTCCACGATGAGGGGGAGGTTCCATGCCCACCAGCAGCTCCCAGCCCCACAGCCTCATGAAGACTCGGTATTCCCTGACCAGGCTGATGAGGTCTTGTGGCATTTCCCTAATCCCTGGTCAAACTTATCAATGCCTTTGTGGCTAATGAAATTCTATTCTACCTCCATGTCATAAGTATTCTCCTAGCAATAAAGCAAATACGTATTTGAGAAACAGCGTTAAGAGCTATATCAAAAAATTATGTGCCTACAAAGGAACCAACTAATCTTCCCTCAGAAATGTTTCCCACAGAAAAAAAAAAGTGTTCAAAAGAAGCAAAGTCATCAGTGTGTGCCCTGCCTCCTGCCACGGGGGAGGCCTGGTCAGTCCTCGGGGCTGCACCAGCTCCCACCCCAGGTACTTTTCAAATCATAAAAGAATATCTTGTACAATTCTATATTAATTAAAATGTCAATAAAAGGAGGTATCTTCTGGAAAGTTACTTTTAAGGGACTCAGTAAGAAGTAGAAAACCTAAATGAACCAACACACAAAGAAGGAAAATCTAAAAGTTAGGAAATTATTATTCCCCAAAGGGCTGCAGGCCTGGGTGGTCTGTGGGTGAGTGTGCCAAGTTCCCAAACAAGTCATAATCCCAACATCATACAGATGAGGCTGGAACCACAGAACGATCAAAGGATGCTCAATTAGGTTTCAAAATTTGTCACAGTTCTAATGTCAAATTCCTACAAAGATAACCCCCAGGAAAAAAAACCGTAGCCAGGCCAGAAGTAGTTGCATCAAGTATCATCCAAGCATAGGTCGAGAACAGACAGCACAAGGCAGGAGTGTGCACAGGGCACGAGGCGGGGGGTGGAGATCACAAGGAGGGGGTGTGGGGAGCATGAGGCGGGGGTGTGAGGAGATCCCCGGGCGGGCTGTGTGTGTGCTGGAACGATGCCAGCATGGCACCCGCCTCCTCCATTAGTGGGGTGTAGGGGCCTTTCGGGAGAGCGTTTGAGTGTCTCTTTCAACATCTCAAATGCACACAGCCTTTGACTCGAGGACCCATGTGTGGGATCCCCTACCCAAGGTGACAGAGTGCCTGTGCAGGCCACTCACGGCCACAGCATCCACGGTCACAGACACTGGGAATGGTGCTGCCTGCCTGGGGCCCCCACAGAAGAAGCCAGTGTTTGCCTGTGCCCGGGAGATCTGCAGCTGAGGACTGATGGGGAATGACAGAGAAACGGACAGTTTCGGGGCGAAAGTCAAGCTGGGGAACAGCACAGTCCTGTTGAGGTGGACCAGAAAGATACAGAGAGAGACACAAGGACCTCCGTCAAACTTCCAGAGAAGACCCAAGAAAATGTTGATTGTGCCTGCCTTTAGGGAGTGCGTCCGGAGGCGTGGCCTGAGCCTTAAACGCTGTGTCCTCCGTGGTGTTTACAAGTTTACTGTGAGCACATGTTATTGAATCGGTAAGAAAAAACAGGTTTTTAAAGTGCTCATCCTATTTTGAACACAAAGGAACTCTTGGCAGCACGCAAACATTGCTGTGTGGTGGTTCCCTTGTTTATAAACTCCTTTTTTGCAGGAGCTCTGTGGTGGTTTTCCAAACCCCTGACCTGCTGAGGGCTGGGGCTGAATGCAGTGTCCCGCAGACCCAGGCACATTCCCAAGCACATGCTGAACCCAGAGCATCAAGGGTGCATCACGCACTGCCACTGAGTGGCACAGCTTAGAAGGTGGTCTTGTCCAGGCCCCTCCCCACTGCCAGCCCGGGCCACACTGAGCCTACCCCACACCCTGCCCGGGGGCTCCAAGGCCCTCTATGTAAGGCCTGCTGGCCTTGGGCTGGGGCTCCTCCCGAGACCTGTGTTAAGCAAGACATGGGTTTGCCAAGGTGACCCAAGGGCAGATGCACTAGCCGTGGCCATGGAGACCCCACCTGACTCAGCCCCTGACAAAGGTCCCTCCGGGGACTGCACAGCCTGAGCAAGGGTCGAGGGTCTGCCCCTCTCCTGGCAGGGGAGGCCCCGGCACTCTGTCCAGCCATGAGGTCAGGCCAAGGGCGATTCCTTCTTGGGGAGGAGGACGGCAACAAGCCCGGGGCATGCAGCCTGTGGCAGTTCCTCAGGCACCAAGCAGACCAGGGGCCCTTTTGCAGCCACAGTGCCCGGGGCTCACAAGTGCTGTGAACGGGACCATGTGCAGTGCCGCTGTAAGCGCAGGTCCACCCAGCAAACGGCCTGTGGTGAGCGTGGGGAGCTCGGTGGCCACTGATGGAGATGCAGAACCCGGGGCCTCCCACAGCAGGGCCCCCAGGCGCTGGGTCCTCCGGCCACACTGCCCCCACACCTCCTGGCAAGGCGCTCTCCTCCCAGCTCCCTGCGAGGAGCCCCTCCAGCCCCTGGAGACCGAAGGTGTGGCGATGCTGCCAAGGATTCCCCTTTACTTCCCGACGTGCTCGCTCTCAGGCTTTGTACACAGGAGCTCCAAGCAGCGGAGAGTGCCTCCTGCATGCTGTGCCCGCTCAGAGGTGCACAGATGAGGGTGGTGGCCGGCGTCTGAGGACTCAGGAAGCGACCACCCAGCACAGGTCCCAGAGTGTCCCCTTGGTGGATGGCAGAGCCAGCCTCCCGGGCATGGCTGGCGCTTGCCAACAGCAGCGTTCACAGGCACTGGTGAGGCTAACTGCTCCATCGTCCAGGACCAGGCAGGCTGACCACATCCTGTCCTCACCCGGCCTGGTGGGAAGCTACGGTTGGCTGTGGAAGTCCCAGGCAGTGCTGGGTCAGGGGCTCTGTCCACTGCCCACCATCCTAACGAAGTCAAGGGCATACCTGTCAGCCACACCCTGAGTCACATGCAGGAACAGGGAATGTTTTTCCGAAAATTTTTAGAATAAAACCTACTACTTTGCAGAAAGTGATCAAACCCTATTTTTATTTTTCAGTGAAAAGCCATAGAAGGTTGGAGTCAATACTATGTGGTGGGTGGATCATGACCCCACACTCTCACCGCCCCAGGGACAGGTGCCCACCGTCCCCACCCACTCCCCTGACCTCCCTGAGGTAGGCCCTTCCCACCCTGGGGCTGCCCTGACTCTGGCCGAGGACGTGAGTGGATGGGACACCACACTCCTGGGACTCGTGTGGCTGGTGCGTCTGACAGCCCCCTTGCCCCAGGAGAAGAGACACGCAGCAGAGCACAGTGCCAGCCGGGCCCAGCCTGAAGAGCTGCCTGGGGCCCTGGAGACCCACAAGCCTGCACGCCGCCTGCTCTACCTCCGTGACGGCAGCTGACTAGTCTGCCTGCAAGCGGCTGAACCCCCTACTTCACCGCAGCAGGCCTGGTGGGGGCCTCGCCTGAGGACAGCAGCAGAATGTACCACCTGGTCTTGTTTACTCAGACCCGAGGCTGTGAAAGGTACCCGTGACCTCCTGTACCAGGGACACCTGAGGAGCAGGCGTCCCGTGACCCCCCCCATCCACCAGGCCAGACCCTTGGGCCATCTGAGCCGGGCGGCGCCTCACCTCCGCTCCCGGGGGAGCCAGCTTCGGGGTAGGCGGGCGCCCTCTGGGGCAGCAGGTCGCGGCCACCGCCCTCCTGGCAGCTCTGGCTGAGCAGCCGCCGCAGCATCTGGTTCTCCTTCAGGAGGCGCACCTGCTTCTTCAGGTCTGCGTTCTCACTCAGGAGCCGGCTCATCAGCTCACCGCCCTCAGCCATGGCAGGTGCACGTCCCTCCTCGTCCCTCACGGCCCCTGCAGCCCCATGGAGGTGGAAGCCCAGAGCCCACAGGCACCACAGAAACAGCCTGAGGCCAGGGAGTTCCGTGGCCGCCGCCACCTTCCGCACCTTGTGATGTCGCTGCCCTAGTGACCAGGTGCCCGGCACCCCTGCCCACCCTGGCAACAGCTCACTGCCACGTTGAGGCAGTGAAGCTGGAGGCCTGTGGGGTGCACAGGCAGCCACTCCCACACCTCGACGGGGCCCGAGAATGCCAAGGACCTTAGGCAGGTATGGGATGTGGGGACCACACTCCAGGAGGGGGTCTGAGCAGCTCCCCAGAGTGAGGCCCAGCCAGGGTCGGGCATTCACCCCGTGTGGAGTCCTCAGGCCAGGTGGGGCCGCCCTTCCCACAGGCCCTGCCCAGGACACAGGGGACCCAGTGCAACTTCCTGTAGGCCCTGGCACTCAGGGTGGCATCTGGTGTGCAGGTGTTCATCAGGGCCTGACCTTGAGACCCACACTTGAGGATGGAGGGGCTGGTGAGGGTAGGGGGAGGAGACCAGCCTGGGGCAGCCCCACGATGGCCCCACACCCCGAGGAGCACTGGGAGGCCCTGAGGCTGGGCTGGAGACCACCTGCTGACCTCACTCCCCCATGAGAAGGGTCCAGCAGCGCATGTCCACCCCTCAGACCACGAGCACCCCTGTCTAAAGCACCAGTTGTTCCCAACTGCACCTCACTGCGGACACCTCCGACCACGGCGTGGCCCCTCAGCCTGTCGCACAGGGCTGTGGCTCATGGGCTCCTGCTAGGGCAGGCATCTGTCCTCGGTCACTGTGACGGTCTTGAAACCCACCCTGACTCCCCCCGTCTCCAATTACTTGGGAAAGTCAATCACCTCAGTGTTGCTTCTTGGCTCCAAGGGTCTTGTTTTAGCAGCAGCCAGAACACAACAGATGGGTCATCTCATCCTTGTGGGAAGGGATGTAAAACACAAACCAGTGGGCCAGTCACACCTCCAGCCCTGTGACGGGGCACCCTGTAACCTACGGCCCTGTGACGGTGACCCTCCCACCTGGGCCCCCCAAAGTGCTGGGATTACAGCCATGAGCTAGAAATTTACTATTTTAATGAAGCCCAACCTGTCAATGTTTTCCTGCACGGATCATACCTTTGGTGTCATACCTAAAGAGTCATTGCTAAACGCAAGGTCACCTGGATTTCCTCCTATGTGATGTTCAAGGGCACTCAGGTGCAGCCCCAGGAAAACAGTCTTCATTCAGCCCAACTGCCTGATTAGGGGAACGTTGCTTCCAGGAGAGAAGGTCTCAAAGAGAAGGTCTCTTTGTGGACAAAGGAAGTTTCTATACCCCAGCATTCCTTATACAACCGAGCCAGCCTGGTGCTGCCCCACGGGGCTCATGCCCCAGATCAAGACAACGGGGGACCGACACAGCCCACTGAAGAGTGGTGCAGGGCGTCCAGGATGCAGGGCAGGGAGAGAAGTGAGAGTTGAGTCACAGATGCGTCCCAGCTGAGGCCAGTGGGGCTTTTCCTGCGCTAGCTCTGCCCATCGCATTTTAAATGCCATCTTCTTCCCACTCCAAGGACACCTTCTCTGGACATCACGTGCTCTCCAGCCACAGACCTATCAACATTCTGACAGCTTTCTGATCTTGACGCATTATCCTTTTAATATATTGCCAGATTCGGTTTGTTAGTATCTTGTTAAGTATTTTTATCTCACAGGGGAAACTGATCTGAATCTCCTTTTCTTGTAATGTCTTCATCTGGCTTTAGAACACTGGCCTTTTAAAAGGCCCCGCAAGGTGTTCCGCACCATCTTCTAGCGTTTTTTCCTTCTTACATGCCAGATAGAATTCACCCGTGAAGCTACCTAGGCCTAGATTTCTTCTGGGAAAGCTTTAAATTTCTAAATCAATTTCTTAAATAGATACAAGGTCACTTATATTTTCTATTTTTCCTTCACGTGTGTTTTGCTGACAATTGTAGCTGTCAGGTGCTTCATCCATTTCCTGGGTCTGTGGAGCACGGCATCGAGCTTTAACTGCGTCCCACAAATTCTAATGTCATGTTTTCATCCTCATTCAACCGGAAATATGCTCGTTTCCCTTGTGCTTTCATCTTTCTCAAGACGTGTTTTTTAGAGTTTTAGGTTCTCAGCAAAATTGAGAGGAAGGTACAGAGATTTCCCTACTCTCTGCCCCAACGCACAACCTTCCCTATTATCAACGTCCTGCACCAAAGTGGTACTTTTTTGAGACAGGGTATCGCTCTGTTGCCCAGGCTGGAGTGCAAGTGGCATGATCACAGCTCAGTGCAGCCTCGAATTCCTGGGCTGAAGAGATCCTCCTGCCTCCGCCCCCCAAGTAGCTGGGACTATAGGCGCGCACACCCACTCAGTTCCAGAGCGGCCCATTTGTTACAGCTGATGAACCTACATGGACACATCATCACCCAAAGCCCACCCTTTACACTGGGGTTCACTCTCACTGCCCAAGGCCCACACTTTACACTGGGGTTCACTCTCGCTGCCCGAGGCCCATACTTTACACTGGGGTTCACCCTCCTGCCCGAGGCCCACACTTTACACTGGGGTTCACCCTCAACGCCCGAGGCCCACCTTTTACACGGGGGTCCACCCTCGACGCCCGAGGCCCACCCTTTACACTGGGGTTCACCCTCAATGCCCAAGGCCCAGTTTACACTGGGGTTCACTCTCGATGCCTGAGGCCCATACTTTACACTGGGGTTCACTCTCGGCACCCAAGGCCCACACTTTACACTGGGGTCCACCCTTGATGCCCGAGGCCTACAGTTTACACTGGGGTTCACCCTCGACACTCGAGGCCCACCCTTTACACTGGGGTTCACTCTCCATGCCGAGGCCGTTTACACTGGGGTTCACTCTCGATGCCCGAGGCCCAGTTTACACTGGGGTTCACCCTCGATGCCCGAGGCCCAGTTTACACTGGGGTTCACCCTCGATGCCCGAGGCCCACACTTTACACTGGGGTTCACTCTCGATGCCCAAGGCCCACAGTTTACATCGGGGCTCACTCTTGATGCTGCACATTCTCTGGCTTTGGACAAATGTACAATGTCCTGTATCTGCCATCACAGTGTCAGGCTAGAGTAGTTTCACTGCCCTAAAAATCCTCTGTACTCTGCCTGTTCATCCGTCCCCTGGCCCTAACTCCAGCAGCCGCTGATCTTTTTTTTTTTTTTTTTTTTAAGTGTTTTTACCACTGACCTTTTTACTGTTTCCACAGTTTTGTCTTTGAGGATGTGATCTATTTGGAATCACATAGTATGCAGCCTTTCCAAGCTGCACAACTTTTTCACTTAGTAATATACATTTGAGGGTCCTCTGTGTCTCTTCACGGCTTGATAGCTCATTTCTTCTTAGTGCTGAATCATATTCCACTGCCTGACTGCCCCAGAGTTTGTTCACTCATTCACCTACTGAAGCACATTTTGGTTGCCCTCACATTTTGGTAACTACGAATAAACAGCTAGTAGCATCTGTGTGCAGGTGCTTGTGTGGACCTAAGTTCTCAACTCCTTTGGGTAAATACCAAGGAGTGCAACTGCTGAATATATGGTGAGAGTATGTTTAGTTTTTTAAGGAACCACCAAGCTGTCTTCCAAAGTGGCTGTATCTACCCAAGTTATCAAAAGAGAAGGAAAAAAAATTCTTTTAAACCCCCAAAACAAAGTGACCACACCATTTCGCATTCCCACCACCGAGTTCCTGTTACTCCACATCCTCACCTGCATATGGTGGTGTCAGTGTTCTGGATTCTGGCCACTCTAAGGGGTACACTGGTAGTTTTAATCTGTATTCCCTGATGACATATGATCTGGAATGTTTTCAAATGCTTATTTAACAACTGTGTATCTTCTTTGGTGCAGTGTCTGCTAGGTCTTTGGCCCATTTTTTAACCAGATTTTCTTACTGTTGGGTTTGAAGAGCTCTTTTGGACACTGATTCGTTGTCTTTTTCAAATATATTCTCCCAGTCTCTAACTTCATTTTCTTGACAGTCTTTGCAGAGCAGAAACTTTTAATTAATTAACGTATATTACCGAGACAGGGTCTCCCTCTGTCACGCAAGCTAGAGCTCAGTGGCGCAATCACAGTTGACTGCAGCCTCGACCTCCCATGCTCCAGCGATCCTCCCACCTCAGTGTTCCGAGTAGCCAGGACAACAGGCACTTACCACCACACCTGGCTAATCTTTGATTGTTTTGTATGGATGGGGTTTCACTGTATTACTCAGGCTGGTCTCAAAACTCCTGGGCCCAAGTGACACTCCCACCTTGGCCCCAAAGTGCTGGGATTACAGGCATGAGCTAGAAATTTATTATTTTAATGAAGCCCGACCTATCAATGTTTTCCTGCATGGATCATACCTTTGCTGTCATATCTAAAGAGTCATTGCCAAAACCCAAAGTCACCTGGATTTCCTATGTGATGTTCCAGGGGTTTTATACTTTTGTGTCTTACATTTAGGTCTCTGATTCATCTTGAGTGTATCTAGATGTGAAGGGTATGTCAAGGTTCATTTTTTACGAATGGAGTTTGGTTGTTTCAGCATCATTTGTGGAAGACTGTCCGTTCTTCATTGAATCGCGTTTGCTCCTTTGCCACTGATTTTCAGTTCAGCTTAAGTCCGCCGTGGTGGGAAGTATGCTCTGCACGACGTCAGCTTAAGTCCGCCGTGGTGGGAAGTATGCTCTGCACGACGTCAGCTTAAGTCCGCCGTGGTGGGAAGTATGCTCTGCATGATGTCAGCTTAAGTCCGCCGTGGTGGGAAGTATGATCTGCATGACGTCAGTCCTTTCTAGCATCCTGAGATTCATCTCATGAGCCGCTATGGTCCACCTGAGCACACGGGCCACAGGCTCTTGAAAAGCGTGTGCTTCACCTCTGTTAGGTGAAGTATCCTCTAAATAGCCCATGCCTGTGTCGGTGGCTAATGATGTTCAATCTCTATCCTTACACATCTCATGTCTATCAGCCGCAAGGGCAAGTACTGAACGCTCCCATTAAAATTGTGAATTAATCCCATGCTCTTCAATTCTGCAGTTTTGTTCATGTACTTTGAAGCTGTTATTACGTGCATATACACTTAGGATTGTTACGTCTGGATAAACTGATCCTCTTATCATTATTCTCTTTACTTATTTCTGGTATCATTGCTTGTCCTATAGTCTATGTTGATATTAAAAATATCAAGAGTCTGAAACTTTGCATCCTAGTGAACAAAGAAAACCTAACATGGCACCAGGGGAAAAGATTTCAGGATGTTCAATACCTGTCCCTGATAAAAATAATTTGAACTCAAAAATCTTTAATGACTTACTCAGGATAGCAAACTTGATTTTTAATCACACTGAGGCAAGTATCCCCTCAGACAGAGGCTGCACTAGTGCAGCTACCATCTCTTCTTGGTAGTTTCCTTTGCCAAGAGCACATCAGGGTGATGAGTCCTCTGGGACAGGTCATCGTCCCGGCACCCAGAGACGCCGATGAGGGAAGAATAGACTCCTCTGCATCATGATCCCATTGTGAACAAGGCCTCTTCGTGGGACAACAGATTGAACACAGATGTGATTTATAAAGGAGAAGACAGAGCAGGACAGTGACACTGAAGTCCTGTGTGTGTAGTAACACGGCAGGGAACTGCTGCATCCTCTGACTTAAAGGCCACTGTGAAGGAAAACAATGCAGTCAAGAGTTCCTCCTATGTGGACATGCCTCTCATTTATCTTTCTGGATATGTTTATGGGCTTTAAAAGATATTAAAATAGGCTACGCTATTATCTCTTAAAATAGAGACATATTTTCCCTCAGATAACTAGAGACACACCCGGCGACTCCTCACATTACTCCTGTTCCCTGAACCAGGCTGGGCATCCCACTCATCCCACAGGCAGGTGAGGTACAACAACCAGAAACCCCAGATCTGCCATTGCTCCCCAGGATGAAAGAAACAGACTTCCGCTAAGGCAATCAAACATCTGTTTACTAAAGCAGTTGTTCATAAAGGTGTCTCCAATAACATTTTCAGTATAAAGATGGATTTACATTTCATTTCCAGAAAACTGATATTTTGTACAGTGATCTGGCCGTGGCTAGGAGGCCCAGGGACAGCAGCCACTGCTCCAGGGAGACTCTGGGATTCACTGTCTGTCCTGTTGCTGCCCCAGGTGGGGTGAACACATGGGATGAGGAAAAAACAGCGTGTACAAACCTCACAGATGCCAAGGGTCCCAACATGACTCCTTCAGTGAAACTAAACCCTAGTTTTAAGATGTGTAGGAAAGTGTTGACACTCTACAGGCAGCTGCCTGCACGTGCAGCCTGACCAGGCCCTGCATGCTCCGAGCAGGCAGGCGAGTACCAAGGAGAGTCAGTGACAGCACATGGGGCAAGGGAGCTGGGCAGAAGACCCCAGAGGGTGCAGAGCCTGGGTGAGGGCCCTGGACCCCGCACCAAGGCAGAGGAGTGGCCCTGAAGGACTCTGGGCAGGAAATGACAGGCTCTGAGGGTGTCCAGACACAGATCTCCACTGCCTGAGGGAGGACAGTCAGTCAGGGGGAGGGGCCAGGGACTGCCACCTGCCCAGGAGGCGGCAGGGAGGGGAGGAAGAGAAGATGAGGAGGCGTAGGGTGTGCACTGGGCAAGGCAGCAGTGGTGATGAAGTTCTCAGTGACTCCTCCCGATGGCCAGGGAGAACAGTGACAGTCTCAGGGTGGCCCTGAGCATGTGAATGGCTCATCCACATCAGTCAAAGGCACAGCCAGGACCTGAACTTCCCATCCTAAGCCCTACATCCATGCAAGCCAGACCAGCTGGGTCAGAAGCTAGAAGGGAGCTCAGAGGATCACCCAGAGAAGCCTCCCCCAACAAATGGCCCTCACTCCAGCCCAGAGCACCTGCCTGGGCGTGAGACTGGCAGCAGCTGTAGAGGTGCCCTGGGCATATGCTGGGCCCGTAGGATGCCATTCCTGCCCACCCAGCCCAGGGAGTGGTGATGGGCTGGGCGCTGGCTGTCCCTGTACAGATGTCTGCCCCTCATCTCTGGTTACACTGTGCCTCCCGTGTGCACTTCTGTCCATAAGGCGACTATAAACCCTGTAGGCACTTCACAAATCGCATTCCACGCGGGTGAGTTCATGACCCAGGGGTATAGAGCCTCCCCGCTAAACAACCTCGGGACGGTCCATGATACCCCCTCAAATGCAGGTGAGCTCACGACCCAGGGGTATGGAGGCTCCGCCCACCATTCCACAGGTGAGCTCACGACCCAGGGCATGGGGTTCCCTACTGCACAGTCTTGAGATGCTCGATGGGCACCCCCTGCACTGGGCTGTTCACGGATGCGCACTGTACATGTCATTGTCAGAATCATCCTCGTGTCCCTCAGCCTGGCAGACAGAAGGTGCAGGAGCAGCCTGCCCAGGGCCAACCCCAACCCAGAGCCCACATGACAGTGCCAGGCAGGAATCGCACAGGTGCAGCTGTTCCTCTCCCAACTCAGCTATTGGTCAGAAAAACCCTGCTAGCCTCACTCCCTTGGGGAGGCTGTGCCCAGAGACGGCAGAAGGCACTGTGCCTCCTCAGGGTTGTGGCTCCCGCGCCCCCTTCCTCACCCAAGCCTGACAAACTACTCTAAGAAATGAACCTATAGTAAAAATCAAGAGTCTAAGCCACCCAACCTGTCCCCATCCCTGCCTCCAGCCTAGTCCCCAGACTCACGTCTGTGAGGCAGAGGTTGAGGGGCTGGAGCCAGAGACAGGGTTATGGGAGGGCTCCCCCACCTGGCCAGGACCCCTTGGCCTTACTGGACCGCACAGACAGCACCCAGCAGGCAGGCATGTTCTCAGGGGTGGCCGGCAAGGGGTCTCTCAGGGTACAGCTGGGAGAAGCGGCCGAGGGCCCAGATGGGGAAGACGTTCCTGTAGCTTGTGTAGGAGATGGCACAGGACTTGTTGAAGACGCCGGAGATGTTTTCCTGAAAGAATGCAGAGAAATAAACAAAAAGGCTCCACCGGTCAGCTGAGGGCGAATCCCTGAACTTAGCCTGGCTGCTGGCTCGGCTGGCTCGTGAGTGAGCCTGGGAAGGGCTGGTTAAGTGAGAGCCCAGGAAAGCAAGCAGTCCACCCCACGTCAGTAAGGCACCATCAGCCCAGCTCAGACTCTCCTGCCCTACAGCAAACTCTGAGCGGGGTCACCAGCCCCTCACGACCACGTCAGCTTCTACCAACTCAGCCTCATCCCAGGGGAGAGTAGTCAGCCTTTCATGATCTCATGACACCCACACCACAGGGATAAGCAGAGGCCGCCTCTTGCCCTTCCAGCTCAGTGAGGGGCCACCAGGTCGTCTGGAGCCGGAGGGTCTGTCCTGGAGCAAAAGGGCTTCCGGCCCACTGGCTTCTCCCATCCAGCTCCTCCCCCAGCCAGAGCATCACTTGCAAAAACAGCAAGACCTGGACTTTAGGACCCAACAACCTCCCACAGACCTGCCACCAACGCCTCCCAAGCATCCAAAGTACCCTAAAGAAGACACAACACAAGGGGACATGGAAACAGCCGTGCACGATGGAGGTTGGTGCTGGGCCTTGTACGCTCAGGCCCCTGGTGGCATACCTGGGGCCAGTCGCCGTTGGGGAGCTGTTTCTCAAGCAGACACCGGACTCCTCTCTCCTGGGCCTTGACGTCAGGATGCCTGGCGGAAGAGGAGGCTGAAACACGCCCCCCGAGCATCATCCTCACCCTCACATGGCCAAGTGTTTGTCTAAGGACAAACCCTGGAATGCTGCAGTGAGAATGGATGCACCTAAACCGACACCCACAGGCCCCGCCAGGTGCAGTCAGCACCTCGGGCTCCTGCTGCACCTTCTTCCTAGGCTCCCTGAGAAGCAGAGCCACAGCGATAACAGGCTGGGGACACAGGCCTCCTCAGGCCTACGCTGGTGGCTCCAGCACAAGACGCTCTTCTGTTCCCCACAAAGAGGAGCCCAAGCCTGTTCCCACCTGGCCCACTGGTCTTCATGGGCCTCTGGAGACCACAGAAGCCACAGCAGTTCATACTTGCTTGCTGGCCCAGACGAGACACCAAGGAGGACCCAGGGCTCAGTGGGCCCAGCTCAACTGTGGGTCCCTGACTATCCTGCCCTCAGGGCTCCCCCTGCTGCTGCTCCTGCTCAAACAGACCTGCCCTAGCTTTTAGGGTTTTAGGAAGATTCCCCAGGTGGCCACAAACCTAATAGGGCAGCAGAGATGGGATGCTGTGGGTGGATCTGTGTGTATACACAGGTGCCTGTGCATGCATATGTGTGTGCAGAGACCTGTGTGTGCCTCTGTCTTCATGTATGTATGTCTGTGTGTGGCACAGATGGGATGCTGTGGGTGCATGTGCATGTGTGTGTGTGTACACAGGTGCCTGTGCATGTGTACGTGTGTGCATATATACTGCGTGTGTGCATCTGTCCCCATGTATGTATGTCTGTGTGTACACATCAGTGTGTGCACATGCACACCTGCGAGCGGCTGTGCATGTGTGTACCAGGCACGTATGTGGCTTGGCACCAGCTGTGGACACAGGAGGGCCACAGAGAGCAGCTGCCACGGCCGCCATCACTACCACACCAGGAAGCAGCGTCCTCATCACAGCCCACCTCACCGTTTCCAGGGGTCCCTGATGCCGTTGCTCTGCCACCGACACTGCTAATGGTGAGTGGTTCGCTTCTAAGAGGCAAGCCTCTCTGCAGGGCCCCATGTGGTCAGAGCGACCCATCTCCTTGCCCCAGGAACCTGGCACGTGGCTCTGGTAGACGTCTCTGTTCCCTGACTGGCAGCTGAATCGCCCCTGGCCCACAGGCCTCCCCTACTCCTCTCTACATTCACTCAGCCCAGGCCACTTGCTCACAGCTGAGTGTCCCTCCTCCACCCAAACCCCAGGGCTCAGGGATGGGGCCCGTCGTCCCCACCGAACCGCCATCAGCCCCATCAGGGCCCAGCAGGTGTTGTGGATCTGGGACTGGGCGCTCTGCACATAACGCCGCTGCTCGCAGGACTCAAAGTCCTCCCCCCAGCCTCCATCTGCCATTTGCTGGGACAGCAGGAAGTCACAGGCCCGGGAGACCTCTGCACAGGCAGTCCTGCAGAGACCAGAGATAGTAGATACCATCACACCAGGGAAGGTCCCAGGGAAGGACCCCTGGCTTCTCACCCTGGCAGGCTGCCTTAGGGTATGGGGAGGACCCAACACTATAGGATCGCCCTATGTAAGGGCCATGGACCACTGTTGAAACCCCTGAGCTTGACTTCCACAGATGTGAACTGGGAACAGATACTCCTGGCTCCCAGAGTCGCTGGGGTGACAAAGGGACATGCGACTACTGCAGATGGCCTCACGGATGTGTCAGACTGAATGAGGTCTTGCAAGGCTTGGTAGCAGTGCCTCATAAGCTGCACCCAGCCAAGCACAGTGCTCCCCACCCCCAAACACCCACACAGGAAAGAGTAGGGCAGCTGGAGACAGGGCTGGAACCGGAGGCCTCCTGCCTTCTAACCCGGTCTGGTGGGGCCTGGACCCTAATCCTCCTACTCAGGGTTTGGAGGCATCTGTGTGCCTGGAGGGGCTGGAGGCCAGATGCGTTCGTTCCTCCAGCACACACGTCAGGAAGCTCTGGAGAGCCGTGGGACCAGGGAAGCATCCTCATTTCAACCTGGGACCTTGTCTGAGAAACGATCTTATCTCACTGTTTAAAAATATTAAAAACAGGCCAGGCGCAGTGGCTCATGCCTATAACCCAGCACTTTGGGAGGCCGAGGTAGGAAGATTGCTTGAGCCCAGATCAGTGTGAGCAACATAGCAAGACGCCATCTCTGCATAAAAGTTTTTAAAAAATTAGTCAGGTGTGGTGGCGTGCACCTGTGCTCCCAGGTATTTGGGAGGATCGCTTGAGCCCAGAAGTTCGAGACTACTGTGAGCCTGGATCATGCCACTGCGTGTCAGCCCTGTTGACAGAGCGAGACTCTGTCTCAGAAAAACAAAAGACAAAATAAAAACCACCCCTATAATCAAACATCAAAGCAAACAACACTCATGTCAGAGGACTGGGCTGAGAACCCCACCCACCAGAGGACAGGCACTCACTGACTCACCCATCTCGGTAGCTCTGCCCCATGCAGGCGAAGGCCTCCAGGCCAAACCAGGTGCCGTAGGTGAAGCACACCCCCCAGGACCTGGAGGGAGACAAAGAGAGCCTCAGCCCTTCAACCCGTGTTCACAGCTGGTGTGTGAAACCACAGGCATTCTGTGACATTCACACATGCCCCAGCCAGCCCACCAACTCCAGTGCCTCAGGCGTTAGGGCCACGGAAGACAGCAGCTCCATCTGCTGGGCCCACCAGCCAGACACCTGAGAACATCCAACACAGCCTGGGTGCACCCAGCAACATGCTGAGCAGTTTCACCAAGGCAGAGGCCAGGCATGCCAAAAAGGAACAAGGTCCCCCAGAAGTCATGGGCTGGCAGCTCACTTCCAGAAACTTCTGGTGCAGCACCAACATACCACCCAACATTTATGAAGGCAGCGTGTGAAAGCAGAAACCTCGATCCCACGCATGTCTGCACTCATGGGCGGGGCTCACTCACCCTTCCCAGGAGCCGTCAGCCCTCTGCTGCCGCCGACAGAACTCTAAGCCCTGCTTGAGGGTCTCCCTGGAACACATGAGATTGGCCCAATGAACAATCCGGCAAAACGGCAGTTTGCCTGTCCCAATTCCACCCATTCCAGGGTCTCAAAAGAATGAGCAGGTGTCCCTTAAAAACCACATAAACATAAACAGCTTACACAGACCTATGAGGGTTTTAAGCGAAGCAACGACAGGACACCAGAGTGGGAAGCAGACTGGCAGAGTCTGAAAAAGGGACGGTGAGGAAAGCAAGGCCTCGGGAGGAAGCCCCGGCAGACACAGCTGCAAACGAGCAGTATCACTGAGACCCAGTGGCCCAGGCTTGAGCAAACCAAACAAAGCGAACTAAATAAGAACAGGAAAAAATCAATTAGAGAGAAAACAATACATTTAGAAGACAAAGAAGACCCATCCTAAACCTAACTGGTATTTCCAAAAACAACCGGTTCTCCAAAAAGGCTGGAGTGAAGTGTCTACTCTGGTGTCAGCCTGTGGGACGTAAGACTTGTCTTTAACAAGCAGATCAAGCAGGGTTGACGGGTGTCGGTCCCGGGACTAAGCTCCATGTGACTGCAGCTCCCATTGTGCTCGCAAACCCCCTCTACCAACTCTCCCTTCTGGCTTTTGTGAGACCCCATCTAGAGAGGCCCCTGCAGCAAAAGGCAGTCAGCAGCTTCCAGCTGAGGAAAGGCATCCTGCCGAGGACCCCGTGTGCCCAGAGGCAGAGCCTTCCTCTCTGGAAGCTCAGGCGAGACCCCAATCCTAACACCCTGACTGAAGCCCAGGGAGACCCTGAGGCCGAGGACCTGCGAGGCTGCACCTGGACTTCTGACCCACAGAAACAGTGAATTAATAAATGTGTGTTGTTCTAAGCCACTAGGTTTGTACTAACATTGTCACTCAGCAATAGGTGAAACAAAGAGTCAACTTACAAATTAATAAAAGCAATAAAAGAAGTGATAAGACTACACAGATATGGTGAGAAATAAGAACATTTTATGTATTACATTGGACAACTTAGACAAAATGTACAAATTAGAAAAATTAACTTATCAAAACTGCCTCAATCAAGAAATAGAGAACCTAAACAGTCCTAAAACTATTAAAAGAATGAGTCAAAATCTAAACTTTTCCCAGAAAAAAAATTCTAGGCCTAGGAATTTTATAAGTGAATTTGACTAAATTATCAGGCACACTCATTCTAATCTCACACAAACTCTTCCAGAGAGTAGAAGAGGAGGAACACTCTCTAGTTCATTCTAGGAACCCAGAGAAATAAGACACGGAAAAGCAAAATTTTCAGGCTATTTCACTCATGAACACAGACGCAAAACTCTAAATTAAAACTGAGAGACTGAATACTGTCTTAAATACAGACCAATACTAAGGTCTAGCTCAGAAATACAAAAGTGTCTTAACATTAGAAAAATCCATAATAATCCTCTACAAATTAACAAACAACACAAATATATAATCATCTCAAAGCAGACAGGGCAGTTTGAGACCAGCCTGGGCAACAGAGCAAGACCCCATCTCTATAAAAAAATTTTTAAATTAGCTAAGCATGGTGGTAACATGTCTGTGGTCCTAGCTGCTCAGGAGGCTGAGACAGGAGGATTCCTTGAGCCTAGGAGTTTGAGGCTACAGTGAGTTATGACGACACCACTGCACCCCAGCCTGGGCAACAGAGTGAGACCCCATCTCTTTAAAAAAAAGAAGAAGAAGAAGAAGAAGAGTCGATTGTTTTCCTACAAGCAATGAACAACTAGATTTTGACATTTAAAACACAATGCCATTTACATTAGCGCCAAAAAATTGAAATCCTTAGGTATGAACAAAATATGTACAAGATCTATATATGATGACATCTACAAAATTCTGATGAAAGAAATAAAAGATCTTCCCAACTTGAGCTATAGATTCGATGGAATCCCAACCAAAGTCTCAGCATTTTGTCAGTATCAACAGACTGATTCTAAAATGTACAGGGAGAGGGAAAAAAAACCCAGAATAGCCAACGCACTGTTGAAAGACACAAAACTAATCAACTCCTAGAATATAACACAGGAAACAATCCAGGTACCCTTGGGCTTGGCAGTAACTCTTTAGATACAACACCAAAAACATCATACATGAAAGAGAACACTGATAAGCTGGACTCTGTTAAAATAAGAACTGGCTCTGCAAAAGATGCTATTAATAGAATGAAGAAACAAGACACAGACTGGCAGAAAATATCTGTGAAAGACATCTGATAAAGGGCTGGTAGCCAAAATATACAAAGAACTAAAACTCAACAATAAGAAAACCCAATTTAAAAATGAGCTAAAGACTTGCACAGACACTTCACTGAAAAATAGTATGAGAAGATTTTAACAGAATGTCATTAGGGAACTGCAAACTGAAACAAGGAGATAGCACTATGCACCTCTTAGAACGGCTAAAACCCAAAACACAACACCAAATGCTGGTGAGGATGTGGAACAACAGGAACGCTCATCATTGCTGGTGGAAATGCAAACGGTGCAGTCACTTTAGAATACAGTTTGGTAGCTTCTCACAGAACACGCTCTTACTATGGGATCCAGCAATCAAGCTCCTTGGCATTTACCCAAATGAGCTGAAAACTTACATGCACGCTAACACTGATAGCAACTTTATTCATAGTTGCCGAAACTTGGAAGCAAGTAAGGCATTCACCTCAGTAGGTGAATGGATAAACTGTGGTACATCCAGACAATGGAATATTATTCGGCACTAAAAAGAAATGTGCTATCGAGCCATAGAAAGACACTGAGGAACCTTAAATGCTTATTACTAAGTGAAAGAGGCCAGTCTGAAAGGCAAAACTATGGAAACAGTAAAAATATCAGTGTTTGCTACTAAGGGGTTCCGGAGGTGGGGACAAGGGATCACAGGTGGAGCACAGTGGACTCTGGGGCAGTGAAATTACTGTGTGACACTGCAGTGGTGGACACACGCATTACACATCGGTGAAAACCACAGAATGAACAACAAACAGAGGAACCTGAATGTAAACAATGGACTTCGGATGACAATAATTTATGAATGTTGACTCAACATCTAGCAAATGCACCAATTTAACGCAAGATGTTAATATCAGAAGAAACTTGGTGGAAGGTGTGAGGAGTTAGTGGCTTTATGGGAAAATGGCATCTTCCACTCAAATTTTCTGTAAATTTAAAACTGCTATAAAAGTTAAAGAGCATAATTTTTTTAAAAGTTTAGCAAATCGTCTAGCTATGAGATCAGTATCAAAATCAATTGCATAGGAATCTATGAGTCTACAGTGATATTAAATAAGTAAATAAACAGAGGCAAAGGAAAAGCTTTTGGAAGAATGCCAACTAATACACATGGAAGGAATGACAATTTTGCAAGCATTATGCAAATAATTGATTCGGGCAAGAAATATCAAATGCTAACACTAACAGGTATAAGTCTGATGAGAAATAGGACATTTACATAGCCTAAAACTGTCTCTGCATTTTAAAAAAAAATAGCAACTTCATAGTGGAGAGATTAAGTACAGTGGTCACCACCTTCATCAAGGGATCAAAGTGGATGTGTGCTTCCTGGTAAGATACGGAAGGCCCCATTTTTTCTGCAATATTCCTGACAAAAACGTACAACTTCATAACCTGAATCTAATTATGAGACACCAGAAAAAAAAAGAAAAAAATAACAGAATATTCTACAAAATAACTTGAACAATTCAAAAATGACAAAGTCATCAAACACAAGGAAAGATTAAGGAATTATTCCAGGTTAAAAGAGTGTCAATGTGATAACTAAATGCAACTCATGTGCACAGTAAGAAGGATACGGAAAAAAGAAAAATAATTAAAAATAAATAAACAAATGCAACCCACAATATTGGATTAAAGCTTGAGGAAAAATTTTGCCATAAAGGACATTATTGGAACAATCAGGCGGCCTGCAGATGAGTATCTCATCAACATTAACATTCTGACTTACACTTGCACAAAAGAATACACCTGCAAAGAAATACTCAAGCAGTTAGAAACACAAGTACATCCTATCTGCGACTTCTCCAGTGGTTCAAGAAAGAGTATCTCTGGAGCACATAGCAGGGAAGGCAATGAAGTCCTCGGAGTAGAATGCCACCCACTAAGGAATCCTAGTAAGAAGAAACAGGAGCACTTTTTCCTAATTTTGCAACTTTTCTATAAATTTGTAAATTTAGGGAAGAATTTAAATCTGTGTAGTAAAATAGAATATTCCATATAAATAGTGTTAAAGTAACTGGCAACCCTATACTGTATCTCAAAAACTCTCTAGGTAAATTTAAAATCTTAATATAAAAATAAGACTAATGTATTTAACCATTTAAAAGTTAAAAACTTGGCCAGGTGCGGTGGCTCGTGCCTGTAAGCCCAACACTTTGGGAGGCCAAGGCAGGCGGATCACGAGGCCAAGAAATCGAAACCATCCTGGCCAACATGGTGAAACCCCATCTCTATTAAAAATACAAAAAAAAAAAAAAATTAGCTGGGCGTGGTGGCACACGCCTTTGGTCATAGCTACTCAGGAGGCTGAGGCTGGAATCCCTTGAACCCAGGAGGCGGAGGTTGCAGTGAGCCAAGATCGTGCCACTACACTCCAGCCTGGGGGACAGAGCAAGACTTCATCTCAAAAATAAAAATAAAAATAAATAAATAAAAGTTTAACACTTACGTTCAAACACCCTAAAGAGATAAAAAGAACAAAGAAATTGAGGAGAAAATATCTGTAACATAATACACAAATACTTTATTGTGCTTAAAAATGAAAGAAAAACCATCCTAATAAAAATTTTTTAAATGGCTGGGGGTGGTGGCTTACCCTGTAATCCCAGCATTTGGGGAGGCTGAGGTGGGAGGATGATTACTAGAGCCCAGGAGTTCAAGACCAGCCTGAGCAGCAGAGCTAGACCCCATCTCTACAAAACATTTTAACAATTAGCCAGGCATGACAGTATGCACCTGTAGTCCCGGCTACTCAGGAGGCTGAGGTGGGAGGGTCACTTGAGCCAGGAGTTTGAGGCAGTGGCGAGCCATGATTTCAGCACTGCACTCCAGCCTGTATAACAGAATGAGACTCTGTCTAAAAAAATAGATTAAAAAAATGTTCTAGCTTGGAAGTAACCAAAGAAATGCAGAGGAAACCCGCGATGAAGTCGCCACGGCTCCCCGTGCGCCACACCCAGGACCCATTTCTACACTGACAACAGCTGGCATGCGCTTCCCTGCGGCACCACACACAGTCCCTCCACTCTGCGGGGCTGTGCTCTTGCCCACCCAGGCAGGGAGAGAGATGAGCAGAGAAGTGACCAGGCCAGGTCAACCAGGAAGAGGGAGGACTGGGGGCCCACCCAGGCAGGTGGACCCCAAGCCATGTGGCTCTAGGGAATAATAATGGTCATGAATAAATATTTAACAGGAAAATACCAGTTAAGGTTAAACTGGGGAAAAAGCTAAAAAAACAAAATGAAAATTGAAAAATAACCCAGAGGCTACTTCGTGAAAGGACACAACACCTGTGCCATGACGGCGTGTGCCGGAGCACGCTCAGTGGTGGGGCTTTTAGAAACCTCACCCAGGCACAAGGTGGGCTGGGCCTGAAGAGGGGCGGAAATGTGGAGACCAAAGAGCAACAGCAGATTCTTACTCAGGCTGAGGGGACGACTTAGTCTCTTCTTTGCACTTCTCTGTATTTTGCGAGTCTTGTTTGTAAAGAACTTGCTTTACTTTTATTACAGTGATATTTAAAAGATAATATATTTTTTAAAAGGCCAATTCTGTGAGTGTGGCTGAGGACAACTTGCGCCCACTTCACACCGCCGGGCAGCACGTGGCCAAGGACTGTGCCAGGCCAACCTCACTTCACACTGCCGGGCAGCACGTGGCCAAAGGCCGTGCCAGGCCACGGAAGACACTGAACACAGTGCTGGCACCTGCGAAGCACAAGAAAACCCCCGCTCCATCCACAGCTTCCAACAAAAACACAACCACAATACCCTCAGATTTTAAATGAAGGAGCACACTCCCACATAACTCAGGGTCAGAGAAGAACAGTAGAAACAGAAAATACTTTTAGTATTTGTGCCGCCGCAGCAAGCACCAAAAAACAGTTTTAATTGAATGATATATCAAAACTCATTTATAGCCTCAAGTGTGTATTTCAATACAAACCTGAAAATCGAATATCTAAGCATTCAAGTTAGAAAAATAAAGAAGAAAGAAAATAACAAAGGCCAGGTGTGGGGACTCACACCTGTAATCCTAGCACTTTGGGAGGCCAAGGAAGGTGGATCACCTGAGGTCAGGAACTTGAGGCCAGCTTGACCAACATGGTGAAACCCTGTCTCTACTAAAAATACCAAAAAATTAGCTGGGCATTGTGGCGGGCACCTGTAGTCCCAGCTACTCGGGAGGCTGAGGCAGGAGAATCACTTGAACCCAGGAGGCGGAGGGTGCAATGAACTGAGATCAATCACACCACTGCTCTCCAGCCTGAGTGACAGAGCAAGACTCCATCTCAAAAAATATAAAAAAGAAAGAAAATAACAAAGAATAGAAACCAATGAAACAAAAAAATAAACTCTCTTAAAGAACAGAATCAAAGACTAAGACAGTTTTTGTTTTTGTTTTTTCAAAAGATCGGCATAAGATCTCAGAAGAAAGATGAGGATGTCAGCGTTGAGCTCAGAGCCATCCAAGAGGGCACGGAACACTCTACGCCAATCAGTATAAAACTGAGTGGAAACAGGAAGACTCCCCAGACTGATACAAAAATTAAACATCTACTCAGTCCTATAAACTATTAAAGAAATTACACTGCACTCCAGCCTGGGTGACAGAGCAAGACCCTATCTCAAAAAAAAAAAAAAAAGGAAAGAAATTGAGCTTCTAATTTAAAACCTTTCCTCAAAGAAAACTCCAGGCCCAACTGGCATTTCCAGTAATTTTCCCCAAATATTTAAGGCAAAAATATTACGAACATTACATAAATTCTTCCAAAGACTATTTTAAAAAACACTTTCCAACTGCTTTTCTGAGTTTAGCATCATCTTAACAGGAGAACCTCACAAAGACATTATGTAAAGAAATTATATATAATTTTATATATATAATAAAGAAAATTATAGACCAGTGTCTCCTGTAACCAGAGCTGTTAAACTCCTAACAAAGTATTCCTCAAATTCAATCCAGCAATATATAAAAAGACAGTGCATCATGACCAAGGTGAGTCTACGCCAGGTTTAACAAAAGTAAAAACTGTAATCATAGCAGGGTAAAGAACCTGCAAAAACCACACGCCCTTTAACGTACTCTCTGACATAGCAATGACACTCCTAGCTACATGACTGTGAGAAATAAGTACCCAGGTGCCTGAAAAGGTAAGTACAAGAGTGTTCACAGGAGACGCTTCATAAAAACCCAGACTGCAATCCTCCCAGGTGCTGAGTACAGGCAGCTAGACAGCACAGCACCTGCATTCAACCAAAGGCCCGAGGGAAAGAACGCTGCTGTTACCCCAGCCACCTGGCTAACCTCAAGCAGATGAGGAGAAGGCAACACCAAGTCCACACCTCAGGATTCCACCTGGACAAGGTTCAAAGCGAGCAACAGAAACCCACAACCTGGCAGGCGTGTAGGCAGCCCCCTCATGGGGATACCTGAGGGCTCTGGTGGCATTGCCATGTTTGATGGTGGCACCAGGACCTATTTGCTTCAGAAGATCAACTGTACACTTTCCTGAATATTTGCTATCCTTAAAAACTGCTACTGGAACACAGGTGGAGTCGGGTATGTAATGTCTTTTTAACATTATTAAAAGATAGGGAGAAAATCCATTTTTGTGTTGTAATGATGCTCTTCTGAGCCCCAGCAGATATTCTGTAGGCTTTAGGGCATGTAACTGGATTCAATAACCTCTGCAGCCTCTCCACGTCTATATGAGTTTTGTTTCTGAGATGGGCCGCCAGCGCCGTGTCAGAGAATGCTGCCTCTGGGCCTTGGCAGCCCCCACAGAGTGAGAGCATCCCGGGCCGAGGCCCTGCTCACCTGATCTCAGCTGCCCTGTGGTCTGGAAAATGCCTGTGGAAATGCTTAAGTGCCTGCATCACGGCCGAGGTGCACTCCACATACGTGTAGTCAATCATGATGTCCCCTGGGGAAGGGAAGGAAGAACCAAGGTGCTGAGTTTCACCCTGGCTGCCCAGGGCCTGCAAGTCAGGCCAAATCACAGCAAACAAGAGTGTCACAGTGTGCAGAACCCGTGCCTGGACGCTGCCTCCCTGACCAACCTCCAGAGCAAACACTGGCCGGCCCAGGACACACACCTGTACTACGAGAGCAAAGATGAGGGGAACACAGCAGAAAGCTACAGTCCCACCCCAAAAAGCCATGTGTGATGGGTAGAGGACCAGGAAGGAGGCATGTGAGGTGCCCAAAGATGGACCAGGGGTGAGATCCTGCCCCTAGACCAGTACAGTGGCAGCCACGCACACACAGCAGCCTACCAGCCCATGACGTGGGTCCCCTCAGTCCCCACAGACACCTCCCTGCAAGCGCTCTGGGATCCACGAAGTGGGCTCATGACACACAGCAGCCTCCACAGAACGTAAGCCCTGTGGACTGAGCAGAAGCCAGCCCAGGCTGTGAACCTCACTGGAACCCTCCACCATCCCATCCCTTAAGCCTGACCTGATGCTCTCCTATCCACAACACAGGGATCCTGCCACCCCCAGGGATGGAGGAGCACAGAACACCCTGGGCTGAGGTAGGACTCCAGACAGATCTGCTGGTGAACCTGGGCCCTTGCAGCCTAGGGCAAGGGGGAAAAGCTGGCCCCGGAGTTTGTGTACCACGGTGCTGGCCGACCACTCACCGAAGACCTCTGAGGGGTTCAGCAGCTCCAGCAAGTGCCCCCCACGCTTGGTCTCGTAGGTGGAGAACCCTCCATCGGGATTCCTCATATTCAGCAGCTGAAATCACAGAGCACCCGAGAGCTCACTCACATGATGAGCACACGCAGACGCCCAGGCCACAGTGGAGCTTTCTAGAGGTAACACTAGGCTGACAACCAATGGGGCAGGAACGGGGGCAAGAAGCCGATTTCCACGTTAACCAAGCCCTCGGGTGCCCCAAGCAGCAGCTGCAACCTCATCCATCAGGGCCTCCATGTGCAGCCACCTGGGAACACGCCCCCACACGTGCCCATGACTTAGAAACCAAGTGTGTGCTGCCAGAATAGCGCAGGGTCTCCCTGGGAAACACACGCAACAGCCAGATGTGCTGAAAGGATGTGGCACCAAAACCAACAGAAATTCCTTCTTCAGACACCCAGTGGAAACCACCAGAGAGGAACCCTGGGGGCCACACCGGCTCCCGCAAGCATCTGCGCTGAGCTGGACACCAGCTCTATAGTGCAGGGCCCTGTGCGAACAGCCCAGTAAGGCCCCTAGGGGTCCAGCCAGAGCTCACAGTTCTCCACAGGCAAACGCCGTCCAAGCATAAGCTCCTACAGCCCGGCCGGAGTGTGTGGTGGGATGGGGCCCGTGGGAGCGGAGGTGAGCACGCAGCTCATCTGCAGACATGAGCTGTGGGCGGGGCTGCTAGGACCACAGCCTTACCACAGCCACAGCATCGCAGAGCCGCTCTCGGGGCACGTGCTGGGTGATGTAGGGACACTTCTCCTGCAGGAGCAGCACAGCCTTCAAGGCCTCAGCCGTGCAGTCAGCAACAATCCAGCCACAGTCCAGCGTGCTGAAGGAGAAGCCGCCCTGCAGAACACGACCCTGACCCTAGGCTGGGCTGTCCACACCCCAGTCCTCGGAGCCACCCCACAGCCACACACATCCCTCCCCACCACAGAGCCCTGGTCGGGACGGGTGCCCATCCACCAAAGGTGTGGGTGCGGCCAGAGGCCCAAGCTGGGCACATCTAGACAGATCTCCGGCTTCCAGCACAGGGACCCTCAGGGCTGCAGCTCACACCCTCAACACCTTCAGATCTCATGACGGGACAGGATGGGGCACAGGTGCCCCCCACCCCCATTGTAAACAGGCAGCAGCAGCTGCACCCATGCCTAATGTCACAGCCCACACCTGTGGTCACAGCCCACACTGGCTGAGGTCTCTTTTTCCCTCTGCCTTCCCCAGACGCCCTGGCTACACTTCGGCTGTCCTGAAGCCTATATGTGCCGTGACCACCTGAACTGCTCTAAGGCACGGCCACATGTGCAAGCAAATGGTGCCCCCATGTGCCAGGCAGCTCAGCAACATGAGGTATGGGCCCCTATGCCAGGCACTACCACAGCAGGACACCCAAAGACGCCAAGGGAGGAGTCCCCCCTTCAAAGGAAAGGACCCAACCTGCTGAGGGCGGCCTCCCCTGGGGGATGGGGCAGGGATGGGGCTGGCTCCCGCATACCTTGCTCATCTGGCGGTAGTACTTCTGGTAGTCAGGAGGGTTATCTGGGATCTGGGCAACATCAAGAGCAAATGTGGAAGCAGAGAACATGTCAGCACCTAGGACATCACTGAGATAGACTGGGCAGGACTGGAGAGGCAGGACGTGCCGGCCACAGCTCCCACTGGTGCTGCGAGGCACCCAAGGGCCCAAACCGAGAGCTCACCACCCACTGCTGCTGGGAAACGTGACTGGCCAGCAAGGGCTGAAACTAGCCCAGACAGGAGGCACCTGCCTCCCCTATGATCTCCCCACTGGCCAGGAGGCAAGGAGGTGGCCCAGGCCTCTGTGGTGTGCTCTGCCAGGGGCTCCCGCTGCCTCCTGAACAACCGCAGCTTCGTGGACCTCAGCTCCTGGGCTGTCTCTCCCACCTCAATGAGAAGGGAAGAGGCCTGGACTGTAGTAGGGTTCAGTCAGCCTCCCCAAGTCCCCATCAACCAGAGCAAGTCCTGGGTAGGAGGCAGAAGCAGTCCGCTGTAGGGGCAGCCACAGCAGGACAATGCCCCTCCCCTGCCTGAGCCCCAGATGGGTGCCAGCCTTGGCCACACAGAGGCCAGGAACACCCGGAGGCCCTGCAGAAGCAACGTCCTGGTGACATCTGATGGGACATGGTGAGACGGGGCTGGGGGTGGGCAGCTGTTCCAGGCAGAAGGACACTGGCTGAGGCCGTGGCAGGGACAGCGTGGGAGACATGGGAGGTTGGGGTGCATGTATGGGATGACTGTGGCTGCAGACTGGGGTGTAGGCATGTGTGAGACACTGAGGTCAAACTGGGGGCTGGGGCACTGTCTGTGGGCAGCTGATCTAGCAGGATGGACAGGGTTTTTCGCTGCAGTCTCAGGAGGGAACATCCACAGGCTGGCATCACCTCTGCGGGCAGAAGGTGCTTGAGAGACCCTGAGGTGGCGGGTAGGCTGCGCAGCTCACGGTAAATGGCCCCTACCTCTGCCTGGCTCCTGCACACCATGGCTCCAACAGGAGCAGGACACAGAAACCGCCAGCACTCCCAGCATCCCCCAGCACCCTCAGCACCCTGCAGGCCTCAGAGAGCCGCTCCAGGTGAGGCCAGCCCAAGGACAGGTGGATGGAACAGGGGTGGCGAGGGGCGACCTGAGAAACCAGCGCAGGGAACAGGGCAGGGTGGAGGTGAGGTGGGCACTTCTGCCTGTAGGAGCTCCCGGCCCTGATCCCCTTCAGTCCCCTCAGGGCCCCAGGCACAGGCCTCACCTGCGAGAGCCGCAGGAACTCGTGTGCCTTCTGCAGGCAGGATGAAAACTCGGGCCTGTGGTGCCCACCCGCCTGGAAGAGATAGCAGGACAGAGGCTGAGCCACCCTTGCACGACCACCACGGCTGAGTGGTTCCCCGATGGTCCTGGCCACAACCTCCCGCCCCCACTGGGAACCAGAATCAAACTAGCAGATATCTCCAGAGTGTGCCAGGGTTTCTTGCTGCACTTACCTTTAAAGACAAAAAATCAAAAGTCCATGAGATATGACAAGATGGAAGGGAGCAGAAGAGACCATCTATGGATGCCAGCACCCCACCCGCCCAGCCAGCGTCTATGCCCAGAGGATCTCCAGCACCCCCACGTGGGCAGGTCCTTTGAATGGCCCAGCCCTCAGGGCACTCCAGAAACACCTCCAGAATCCCACCAACCTCATTCCCACCAGCATAAAAATCCACCCACTGTTGTTTCTCTGAAGTATTAGCTGGAGAATGCCCATAATGAGCAGTTCCAGTTCTAAGAGCCTGGAGTCCCACTCCTGCCCACGCTCTGAGAAACAGCCTTCACCAGGCTCCCCTGCGCACACAGCCTCCAGCCCCTGCCCTCCCAAAGCCCCTGACCCAGCCCAACACCCACGGGTACTGGGCAAGGCCGCCCCCTCCACAGCACCACCATCTGAAACCACAGGCCAGAGCCCAGGTCACTGGAAACATCAAAGAGTCGCAAGTGTGTGGCCAGCAGTGCTGCCCTCAGGTGGACTCGAGGGCTCACGTGCACAGGAAGGAAGGTAGCTGAGGCTGAGAAAAGAGAATGAGCCACGAACCTCTAGCAGAGCTTGGATGGCGAAGGCAGTGTCCCAGATCTGTGAGCCGTTGGTGCCCTACACACAAAAGATGGGTGTTACAGCAGCAGCAGCCTCCCCTACTCCCACCTACGGCCTCCAGGATCCGACGGGCGCCTGAGGGCCGGGTGTGGGGGCTCCCATCCAGCCAACACTCAACCTCAGGCTCTGAGCCCTGTGCACCCCTCATGGCTGACAAGGGCCTCAGAGAAGGCTGAGCCCTGCAGGCAGACATGGGTCAGGGAGCCCCACGTTTCTTCATGGGCCACCAGGCAGGACAGTGTCCCTCTCAGGACACCTGTAGGACTGAACAATCCCTCAGAGGCTCCAGCACCCACACACAGAGCATCCAGCTGCCCTCGCCCAATAAGAGCGGTGCACCTCAGTCATGGTGACGCCTGGAAATGACCCCCATTTCTGAGTACACCTAGAGGTGACAGAAACTCTGCACAGGGCTGGGAAGGCCCCACCTCAAATGTCACCCCGGAGCTGGGCTCCCAGATACATACTCTGGTCTCAATTCAAACGGCCAGTGACCAAACCCCAGTGAGACAGAGCTGGACACTGACCACTACAGACATGGGGATGGTGGTGGAGGGCAGAGGCATCCAGACATCATGCACTGGAGGAATGAGCCAGGGACCACCAGAAAAGCATTCTCGCCAAAGAAACACAACGGGATAAAGCCTCAGTGCATGGCCAGTTTACAACTCAGGGAACAGAGGGAGCAACCAGTCAGATCTAGAACACGAAGCCCTTCAGGGAGGAGAAAAGCAGCCACAGGAGACTGCTGTGGACGAACAGGAGCTCAGATAATAACACGCGAAGGCCTGTGTGGGCCTGGCCTGAACCCTGATTCACACACACCAACGGCAATGTGAGGACTACGCTCAGGAACCGTCATGAAGTTTGCTGGGTGTGACAACCACAGAGCAATTCTGTAAAAACACAGAGGCCCTCATCAGCCCAAGGTGCACCGAAGTGAGGGCGCAGCGGGAGGGCTGGTCAGGGAGGGGCAGGGAGGCCAGGGCCTGCTCTGGGGCTCGTTACTCATCTAACTCATCCACTTTGCATGTGTTTTGAAAACCATTTCACAAAACAGGGATGGTGTCCAGGGAGCCTCAGGGGAGCTCAAGGCCAGCTGGGTGAAAGCCCATGGCTGGGGAAACCTGGCACCAAGGATAGCCCTGGGGCAGGCAGTGCTGGGCCCATGTGTGTCCATCCCAAACAGGACACCCAGGACACCTTTGGAGACTCCACATTTCCACACTGAACCAGGTGGGGGACAGAAGACAAACCCGCAGGGCACAACCCTCACCAGACCACAACACACAGGGCAACACTGTCTGGGCTTCTGACACACCCACTGTGATAACGCACAAAGGGGCGCAGGCTCAGCCTAGTTGGACAGAACTGCGGTCTACAGGGCCCCCACAGCCAGGACAGGACCAGGGTCAGCCAGGACCCCACCCTCAACGCTGCCCTGCTGGCCCCAGGGCCACACCCAGGACAGCACCATCTACAAAATCTAGAGGCTGAGCCGGACGGCGTGTAGAGAAGGACCTGCAGTACACGCACAGACAGTGCAGGCAGGGAGCCCACGGTTCCCGTGCAGCGGGGCCGTTCTCCTCCCACCTCGATGACCAACCCGCTCTGTACAGCAATGACCTGGACACCACTACAACCTCCACCCGGAGCAGCAATCACACGGCTCTGGGACCAGGCCACACCCAGGCGGATGCTTCCGACGTCACAGACCGTACAGCAGAACACAGCGCTGGCCCGGCCCTTCCTGACACAACTCTCAGCTACTCTGGTCCACAGACTTCTGAGAAATCTGAGATACCTCGGGCCTCCCCCACAGTGGCAGCAGATGTACAACCCTTGGAGGGCAAGGACCCTGGTCAGGCAACCCTGCCTGGAAACAAGTATATCTTCTAAAAGCTCAGGGAAGGATCCAGAAAGAAGCCGACTAACGCCATGTGGCCAAGTGTCCAGCACACCCACCTGCTCCTCCTCTCCCTGGACGTGGCTATGCCTGCCTCCCCCCTCCCTTGTACTTGCTGTCCCTCAGGAATGGGTTCCAGCCCATTCAGGGCAAGTCCCCAGGCAGCTCCCAGGCCCAGCCACATGCCACCATGGCCCTCCAGGCTCCTGTCCTGTGTACCCACAACCTTAAGAAGGAGCCTCTTAAGAGTGTCACTGGGCGCCATGGCTCACACCTGTAATGCCAGCACTTTGGGAGACCGAGGCAGGCGGCTCACCTGAGGTCAGGAGTTTGAGACCAGCCTGGCCAACATGGTGAAATCCTTGTCTCTACTAAAATACAAAACTTAGCTGGGCGTGGTGCTGCATGCCTGTATTCCCAGCTACTCGGGAGGCTGAGGCAGGAGAATCACTTGAACCTGGGAGGTAGAGGTTGTAGTGAGCCAAGATCGAGCCACTGCAGTCCAGCCTGGGCAATAGAGTGAAACTCCATCCCAACAACAACAGCAAAAAGAGTGCATGGAGGAGAGGCCCCCACTGACCAGAGCTGCCTCCTGCCACAGTAACAAGACGAGAGCCTCTGCAGCTCCGGGTCTGTCGTTACACGGTTGGGCCCACTTGGACCATCAGGGCAAAGAGCAAACAGGACAGCTGCAGATAGACACTCGAGAACTGCCGACAGCACCCACGGGGACACGACTGACTCAGCCTCTGGTCCCACGCTGCCAGGACTTGGTCCAGGAGGAGTTATTTCTGCATCTTGATGAACCCCGAAGGAAAAGTAATGAAGGGTAGAAATGATTGCAAAGGAAGCCGGCAGCTGCAGTCCTGCAGCCCTTACCTGCATTTTCATGCCGTCAAGGCCCATCCTGTGAGGACAAAAATGCCCAAGTCAGGCATGAGGAGAAAGCTGGAAGCCCAGCCGGCTACCCAGACCCTGCACTCAGGAGGGTCCCAGAGAGGGCATCTGTCCCCTCCCCCAAGGCCTGGCACTGGCCTGGATGCCACCCCGGCTGGACTGCTGGGCTGCTGGACTCCTGGGCGTGACGCTCACACTCTACGGAAGACAGGACACACTCACCCAGTAAGGGCACACCCAAGCCAAAGGGCAGCGGGAGGCTCACTGACCCCTGACCCCAGGCTGCATCAGCCCTGCTGCCTGTGATCGGTGCTGCAGGACCAACCAGGGCTTCCCACTGTGGGACCGTGCTGTGCCATCCACGACAGGGGCCCACCTTCAGGGCATACTCCATGGCTGACAAGCTCCCCTTGTCCACAGGCCTTCCTGACTCCAACCTGCACCTGCCCTGCTGCCCACAATGCCCCTCCTCACTCTACCTTCTGGGACCACCCCACTCTTCCACTGGGTGGCAAATCTTCCAATCCAAAGACAACCCTCAGTGGCTTCTACCAGCCCTGACACTGCTGGTCCCTGGTGGTATTCCTTAGCGGTGTTCCCTGGTGGTATTCCTTAGCAGTATTCCCTGGTGGTGTTCCCTGGCAGCGTCCCCTGACGGTATTCCTTAACGGTATTCCCTGGTGGTGTTCCCTGGTGGTATTCCTTAGCAGTGTTCCCCGACGGTGTTCCCTGGAAGTGTTCTCTGGTGGTATTCCTTAGCAGTGTTCCCTGGTGGTGGGTGTTCCCTGGTGGTGTTCCCTGGTGGTGGGTGTTCCCTGGCAGTATTCTCTGGTGGTGGGTGTTCCCTGGCAGTATTCCTTAGCGGTGTTCCACGGTGGTATTCCCTGGTGGTGTTCCCTGGCAGTATTCCCAGATGGCACTGTGGTGGCCCCCGCACTGGGATGCGGCTGAGGCTCAGATTCAGCCTCCGTGTGGCTGCACTGAGAGGCCTCACTAGCACATCCCAGCCACACTCACCAGAGATAGTCCGGGATTCTGGAGACGTGCTCCTGGAAGGCAGCGGAGGTGGGCCCGTCCACATACCAGCGCACAAGCATGTTGATGGTTTTTGAGATCTGCCGGAGACACGGCCCTGTCAGGGATCTGCTCCAGACCCACAGCAGCCCCCAGGGACAGGGTCCCACGCAGCTCACTCAGGGCCAGGACAGGGGCCTTCTGCTCGAACAGGCGGGACCGAGCAAGGATGGGCAACAACTGTGTCCTCAGGACCTGACTCAGACACAGGCAGTGTCAGCCGAGGCCATGGCCTGGCTTAGGGTGAGGAGGGACCGTACTCCATCAGTGAGCAGTGAAGGGTTCCAGGAGAGGTCATGGGGCCAGCCCACAACCAGAGGGGCGTGGGCTGTCAGGTGCCTTAGAAACAACACAGGGGACAGAGGCAGGGCCTGAGGGGCCCAGGAAGAGATGTAGACATGGGACTGCAGTAGTAGTAAATGTTTGCTCCCCTCCTTCCTCAGAGCAGACTGTTCCAGAGGCCCCAGCTTTTTATTTATGGATCTTACAAGACCCAATTGCAAGCGTGTTTCTAACATGCTTAGTACAGATGTGCTCTATATGGGATTAAACCAAAACCCACACAGAACGACATCACTGCTGAGCAGAAAACAAGGGACCTGCTGCAAGGTCAGTTAGGATTTGTGATTCACTGAGGTGGCATCAGGCCCAGAAAACCCGAGATGTGGCATCAGGGTGGGACTCAGTGGCCAAGTGCCAGCTGGGTACATCCAGAGAATGCCAAGGCCAACCCACTACACCGCAGCAGCTATGACACAGCCCAGGGGCTGCTGACTCTGTCAGGAGGTGGCCCTGCGCCAGCACAGCCCGGGGACTGCACCCTCCAAGGTCACCGAACTAGCCCATATCTGGCCCCCTGCGGGCCCCACGGAAGAGAGAGGTCCAAGTCCCTGGTTAGGCAGGAGGAATCAGGAGTGGAACCCGAGGAATCTGCTACTCTCACCCACCCTGGGCATCTCTAAACCCCATGGGAGGAGGACAAATAATGAACTATTTGGGGAGTGAGAAAAAAGCACCCCTTCCAGCTAGCCAGAAAGATCTCAGGAAGGGGCCTCCAGGAGAGGGTCTAGGCACCCGCTAGGACAAGAGCAAGTGGAGAACGGGAGGGAGGGTTGTGTGGTGCGGCGGCTTCACTGAGCTGGGTGTGCAGGGGACCAGGACAGTAGTCCTCAAACGCCTGTGGGATCTGAGGGCCACCTCCCAAATGGCGGTGGACTAGGCTCCTGGAAACCCTACTCCCAGCTCATGGCCCAGCCTCCCTGACTTTACTCCGAACCCCAACCCCCAGGGGCTGCAGCCAGAGGCTGGGCAGAGGCACTGACCGGGCCGATGCTGATGCTCTTGGTGAATCGGTCGTCAGCCGCGATGTGCTCATATAGCTTCTGCACGGCCCGCTGCCGCAGGTGGGCACTGTGGTGACGCTCATACAGGTTGAGGAACGCTGCAGGGGACGGGGTCAGTGGACGCCAGGCACCAGGACACTGGCCTCAGCCTGAAGCCCTGTGCACCTGGACTTGCCCTTCCCCAGGGTTCCCCTTCCCCCCCACCCCCAGACTTGGTTGCCGAGCTCCTCCTTCCCTGCCCAGGAGGGGCTGCCCCACACCTCCTACACACACCCTTGCTCAGGATGGGCTCCTGAGAGTGGAAGTCAGCCCAGCCGGTTCTCAGGGTGGAAGGGCAGGGCTATGAGATCCCACCTCCTGGGGCCTGGCACAGAGGAAGTGGCCCAGTGCCACTGGCAGGGGATGAGTTCATGAATGAGTGGACGACACCCTGACCACAGGCTGCCCTGCCAGCCCCTCAGGAGGCACTCACCATATACCACGTGGAGCAGCCAGCTGTGCGGTGTGTACAGCTCATCGGGGGCCACGTGGTTCCTCTGCGCCTGCCAGTTGATGCTGGCGAAGTCCTCCACATAGAGCTCCTGGTGGGGGCAGCTGGCTAGCCTGGCTCAAACCAGGAGGGGCAGCCTCCACCACCCACCCTCAGGGCCCTGGACCAGCCCCTTCCTGCAACTGACCCTGAGGGTACATGAAGGCCCGGCCATTGTGGCTATGTGCGACCATTCTGCGGAGTTCCCCAGCTCCATGAGCCCCAGGCCTGCTCAGAAGCTCATTTCCTCCCTCTGCCCCTCCTCCTTCCCCAGGGTAGGCCTGATAGACATCCTACACCTCAAACCCCGCCTCAGGGCCTGCTTCCTGAGGACACACTGCACATCTGCCTCCTGCATCTCTTGAGTCCTGGACGTCCCCCTAAGAACCCTGGGCAACGGCTGCTGCCTGTCCCATAGCACAAGTCCCCTCTGGGCAGAGACTAGAGGAAGGTGGAGGCCCACTCTGATCACAGGGCTCTCGGTTCCACAGGGCCCCCAGGTGAGTGGACAGGTGTGGTTAGATTCCAGGAGCTCCAGGCTCTATGGGTCCTAGCCCCAGAAGCCTTCGCTTTGTTCCCTGATGAGGTCCTACCTGGCGGAGGCTCTGGACGAGCGGGTCCTCTGTGGCACTCAGCCGAACAGCGTAGCAGTAGCTCATGGGCAGGTAGACCTGCCGGCAGTGGCACCAGAGTGTGGAGGGGTGTGCTGGTGCCCAGTCAGGAAACAGCCTGGGCCAACCGCAGGAGTCAGTGGGAGACCCCCAAGACTCAAGCCTGCCCCTCCACCAGTATCCACACCTTAGGCCCTTCCAAGCACGGACACTGGTGGACGGCTGTTCCCCACGGCATCAGTGCACCTGTGGGCATTTCCCAACCAGGCTCCTGAGGGGGACAGTTGAGCCATAGGTGCACCCTCCAAGGAGCTGCACCTCCTAGTTCAGTCAGCATTTTACATCGTAAAGCCAGGAGATGGAGCTCCTAAATGCTTAGGATTGTATGTGGGTTTCTTAGCTGCAACAAATGTACCTTGGTAACAAAACATCAACAAGGGGAATATGGGCTGAGGGCCCCAGGGAATACTCTTGGCTATCTTTGCAACTTTTCCAGAAATTGGAAACTATGCCAAAATTTAAAGTTTACTTTTAGGCTGGGCAATCCAAGCACTCTGGGAGGCCGAGGTGGGAGGATCACAAGATCAAGAGATCAAGACCATCCTGGCCAACATGGTGAAACCCCGCCTCTAATAAAAATACAAAAATTAGCTGGGCATGGTGGCACGTGGCTGTAATCCCAGCTACTTGGGAGGCTGAAGCAGGAGAATCGCTCGAACCCGAGAGGCGGAGGCTGCAGTGAGCTGAGATTGCACCACTGCACTCCAGCCTGGCAACAGAACAAGACTCAGTCTCAAAAATAAATAAATAAATGGATAATAAAGTTTACTTTTAAAAGTTTATTTAAAAAACTTTAGGCCGGGCATGGTTGCTCACGCCTGTAACTTTGGGAAGCCAAGGCTGGCAGATCACCTGAGGTCAGGAGTTTGAGACCAGCCTGGCCAACATGGCGAAACCCCATCTCTACTAAAAACACAAAAATTAGCCAGGCATGGTGGTATGCACCTATAGTCCCAGCTACTCGGGAGGCTAAGGCAGGAGAATCACTTGAACCCAGGAGCCAGAGGTTGCAGAGACCCGAGATCATGCCACTGCACTCCAGCCTGGGTGATAGAGCGAGACTGTGTCACGAAAAAAAAGACACTAGATAATAAGAAATGAATGTTGGCCTTGGTGGGTATTTAAAAGCACTCGGTTCTGTTTAGAAAAACAAACACTGATCTTTTAAAGGCATGCACACCGAGTCCACAGGGGAGGTGTGATGCTGGGACACGCTTCACATTCAGCAGCAAAGGTCAGCAGCAACAGCAGCAGCAGCAGTACAGGACACCCCTCCACAGGCTGCGGGAGGGGCAGCTCCTCCTACTTCTACAGATGCTCAGTTTTCCACAACAAGATGCAAGCCACCCAGCCCTGCCTGCAGCCTGACTCGGGGTACCCCCATCCACAGCACAGCCCCCTTCTTGCCAAGTTGGGAACCCCCTTTCTGTATGCCTGTAGGACTTAGTCCGATCAAGGAGCCCACCAGGAGCCTAACTCCACCCACCCACAGAACAACCACCCCTCTCTAACAGCCTGCACCTGACCCACGGTCCCTGTCACTCTACTCTTCAGGGAAGCAGCACAACCAAATCGACAGCAGGCATACCACATCTCTGGGAACAGGGTATTGAGGCCTTCCCAGCTGTAAACATTCAGGACAGCCAGCCAGAACTTCCCCCAGGAGGGGATGGCCACAGCACCACCTGAGAGGGAAGACAATAGGCCCGTGTCATCTGCTTCCTGTCAGCAGAGCCCACGCTGTCTCTAGCTGGGACGCTTCACCCTCCAGGAGTCACGTGTGCCCCTCTCCATGAGCCAAAGGCAGCCTCATGTGGATCTTGCAACCCCATGTGAGAAGCAGGTTCCACAGTGCTCAGAAATGCCCCGGACGCATGGCCCCCAGGTGAAACCAGTGGCTTTCCTGGGAGTGTTTCCAGCCCCAGGAAGGAGCACAGGAAGACAGCTACCTGGAAGGTCTAGGGACACCTCAGTGCTCAGGTGAGCGAGGGGCCCAGGTGCACATGGCAGCCATGTCCACATGCGCCTGGAGAAGGCAATGAGCGGAAGTGAGAATGCACACTTGGCCTTGCACTCTGAGCCAAGCCTAAGCTGCCCCAGTCTGTCATCTCCACTTGGCAGACTGGTCCTGTATGGGAACAATGACAAGCCCCAGACTCCAGAGCAGCTCCGGCACGCTGGCCCCATATGCCAGAGCCACTTCCAGCCGCACTCAGTTCCGGCACAGCCACACTGTCTAACACGCTTCTGAGGAGTCCGTGCTCCAAACCCCACAGGGTGTGCAAAAGTCAGTAACGCCCACAAAGCTACTCAAGTGCAGCCTGAACACATTCCTCCACCAGGCAGGCGCCAGGAGTGTGGCGGGGAACCAGTCAGCAGCCTTGGGAACACAGCTTCAATGACACCAAAGGCTGACAGTGAACCGATGACAACAGTGACAAGCTCATGAAGGAAGGAGGCAGGATCTCATGAGAATGTATTACAGGACGCTCCATCTGGCATACTACGTCAGGAAGAGGCCCTCAAAGAAGTAACACTGAAAGTGTGAGCCACCGGGGCAGGAGTGGAAGGTAAGAGGTTCCAGGTTAAGGAAGCAGTGCATGGCAAGCCGTGGTGTAGTAAGGACCTTTGAGGAACTGACAGGTCACCCCTGTGCATGGAGCAGAGAGCAGGGCAGGCTGGATGGGCCACGGAAGGTCCGTGAAAGGCAGGGGGCAAAACCAGGCCAGGCTCTGCAGAGCCACAACATGAGCTAGACTTTCTTGGAGCAGAGGGAGCCATGGATTTCCTTGGCTGGAATCACCCTCAGGGCCGACAGGCAAGAGGAGAGGTAGCCAGGCCACGCTTGGTGAGGTCAACAGCCAGCTTGAAAGGTGCAAGCGCCAGGGCTGCCCTCGCCTGCAGCCAGGCTGCCCCCAGAAGGTGGCTCCCTGTGTTCTTCCTCAAACAACACATTAATGTGTTTCGTTTAAGTCTTTGTCAATTCAGGAAACAAATAATTACCTGGCTGTCCTAATTTGCTTTGCTTTTTTTTTTTCTTTTTTTTTTTTTTTTTGTTGAGACATGGTCTCACTCTGCCACCCAGGCTGGAGTGCAGTGGTACAATCAGCTCACTGCAACCCAGAACTCCTGGGCTCAAGTGATCCTCCTGCCTTATTAGCCTCCAAGTAGCTGGGACTACAGGTGCATACCATCACACCTGGCTAATATTTTATTGTTTTTGTAAAGACAGGGTCTCACTATGTTGCCCAGGCTGGCCTCTAACTCCTAGGCTCACCTCAGTCTCCCAAAGTGCTGCAATTACAGGCGTAAGCCACTGTGCCTGGCTCTTAATTTGCTTTTTAAGAAATTATGCATCGGTTAAACAGTTTCTGCCTATTTCTGCTTTGACAAATTCCCTGTTGATGTGTTCTGCCCAGTGCTTCACCTGGAGGTGCACCTTTCTATATCTCGTTTGTGAGAGCTCATTATAGAGCTGACATGAACCCTTGACCCAGCACTTGCTGCACAGGGCATACCTTTCTTGTGAAGAAGGTTCCGGGCTCGTACCACGTCAGGATCATCAGGCCCAACACCCAGAATTCTGAGACACACATAGTTGAGTGCAGTCCCAAACACGGTGGACTTATCCTCAATGTGCCTACGAGAGCAGAGCACAGGTGAGAAACCGGTATCTGTCCTTACTTCTAAGAAATAAAGCAAAACTTTCTGGAGTTTCCTCAGAAAACTAAGAATGCTAAAATCCCTTACCCTGACATAACATGCCAACACAGGAGACACCTGAGCGGCCACTCGCAGTAGGAGTTCATGCACCTCCCACGATACCCAAGCCACTGCTCTATCCACCTTCCCGAGGGTGCTCCACTTTGGGCTACAGCTCTGCTCCCAAAGTGTGTGCCACACTGCAGGAAAGCTGTCCGACCCTGCCTCCACCTGCTGCCAGCCCAGAGTCTGTGGGGGGAAGCCCTGCAAGAGCTGAGGCAAGAGTCTGAGGCCTCAGTCTGTTTTCATACAAATATTGAATTAGAAAAGAATTAGAGATATAGTTACATAGTTATTGCTATATATAATCATAATCACATAACTATTTACATGTAATCATAAACATATACATATATACAATCATATAATTTTAATTTTACTAGGAAGTCTCAGGTCATGAAGTAGTCCTTCTCTACAGGCATGGAGACGAGAAACTGTGAAAACAGAGACACAAGACACAGAGACAGCGAAAAGAGAACTGGAGCCCAGGGGTCCACCGCTACCAAATCGCGGAGACCAGCAGTGGCCCCGAGGGCCTGGACACTCTGACCTTTACTGAGTACAAAGCAGGGAGAGGGTAGATAGGCTGAGGCAATGGTGGTCAGTGACAGGGTCAGGTAAATCACGTCTTGGAGACAGG
>CAUYLG010034192.1:0-47997 GCA_963573385.1 Cacajao melanocephalus
TCTCCATAATGAAGAATCTACATCAACTAATGGGCAAAATAGCCAGCTAGCATTAAATCATAATTCTGAACTCACAAATATTAATATTAATCCTAAATTTAAATGGATTAAATGCCTCAATTAAAGACACAGACAGGCAAATTGAACAAAAAGTCAAAATCCATTGGTACGCTGTATCCAGATTTATCTCACAAGCATCAACACACAAAGACTCAAAACAAAGGGATGGAGGAAGATTCACCAATCAAATGGAGAGTAAAAGAAAAACAGGAGTTGTAATTTTTGTCTCTGACAAAATAGACTAACAGTAACAAAGACTAAAAGAAACAAAGAAGGGTGTTACATAATGGTAAAATAATCAATGCAACAACAGGAGTTAATGATCATAAAGATATATGCACCCAATATAGGAGCACCCAGATACATAAGACAAGTTCTAAATGACTTACAAAGAGACTTGGACTCCCGCACAATAATGGCAGGAGATCTTGATACCACATTGTTAATATTCGATGGATCAACAGGATAGAATATTAATTGGGAATTTAGACCTGGAATAAGTAAACTTGGTGAATATCTATAGAATTCTTCATCCCAGGTCTCCAGAACATACATTTTTCTCAGTATCATATTGCACCTATTCTGAAAGTGACTATATAATTGGAAATAAATTACTCTTCAGCATTTGCATAGCATTTCACAGACTTAAATGAAATATTGGTTGGCTGTTTGTTTGTTATTTTCTTCCCTTATTCCTTCCTGTCTCTATTGTTGAGTACAATTATCATCATAAAAGAGGTTTTTAATACCTATTCCTAGATTGTATTCCAGCCTGGGCAATAGAGCAAGAATTCTGTTCTCTCTCCCCCTTTTTTCTCTCTTCTTTCTTTCTCAAAAAAAAAAAAAAAAAAAAAAAAAGTCCCAGGTTATGCTGAAGTGGGCAGAAGACAACTTGCTGGAATTCTCCCAGAGACCCATACAAAGTGGGATGAGGGAGGTGGCTGTGGCTGGGAACCCAAGGACCCTTGGGTGGAGAGGGAGAAATACAGGGATGTGGACAGATGGGTCTTAGCTCCTCTCTGGCCTCAACTCCCTCAAGTTAGCTCTGGGCCTGACCTCACCAGGGTATCTGACACCTTCACCCAAGTAGAGGGACAAGCAAACCCTGCCTGCTTCAGCATCTAGTGAATCCCACTCAAAGCATCTCATAAATAGGCCTCACCAGTGAACATCTGGTCAACCATCAACCCATGCATCCTCTGGTGACCCCACTCAAGCAGCCCATCTTTCTTTCTTTCTTTCTTTCTTTTTCTTTCTTTCTCTCTCTCTTTCTTCTTTCTTCCTTCCTTCTTTCTTTTTCTTTCTTTCTTTTTCTTTCTCTCTCTCTCTTTCTTTCTTTCTTTTTTTGAGATGGAATCTTGCTCTCTGTCACCAGGCTGGAGTGCAGTGGCATGATCTGGCTCACTGCAATCTCCGCCTCCCAGATTCAAGCAATTCTTCTGCCTCAGCCTCCCAAGTAGCTGGGATTACAGGCGCCTGCCACCATGCCCAGCTAATTTTTGTATTTTTAGTAGAGACAGGGTTTCACCATGTTGGACTAGATGGTCTCAATCTCCTGACCTCGTGATCCACCCGCCTCTGCCTCCCAAAGTGCTGGGATTACAGGCCGTGAGCCACTGCACCCGGCCAATAAGCAGCCCATCTTATTGAGCCCACTAATCCAAATCTTGGGTTTAGAGGCAACTCTCACATCTGATGCTTAAGCCTAGGAAAGGAGAGGCTTTTTCCAAATAGAAAGGAGGCAGGGGCACCAGGAAGGAGGCCACTGAAACTGTCCAAGGGAGAGCTGATGGAGCCTGGACTGGGCTGGCGTATAGGAAGCAGGAGGAGGGGACAGTGGAAAGAGATACCAAGTAGGCAGGACCAATCTTGTTGTTGGTGGATCCCAAAGTGGGATGAGGGGAGAGGAGGAGGCAAAAAGAGTCTCCAATATCTGGTATGGGGGGCTGGTAGCATTTCCCTGGAGACAGGAGGTCTGGGCAAAGGGCAGGGGGAGGCAGGAAGAGGAAGGCCCACTTGGGGACTTGTGTGCAGTGTCTATGGGACACAGAGTGCTGTTCCTCCTGTAGGCGCCATGTTTTAAGTTTGCAAAGAGCTGTCAATCCACAGTCTCCCTGGAACCTCCCAACAAACCTGTGGAGGTTGAATGAAAAGATGTCTTTTGTCTCAGAGGGAGACTTCAAAGCTCAGAGAGTGGTGATGATTGACCCACAGGTTCACTGAATGGGTGTGGGGCCAGGTATTTTGTTTTAAGACCAAGGCTTTTCTCTTGCACACAAGGAGCCTGCCAGGCACCCAGAGGCTTGCAAAGAGATGTCCAGAAAAAAGGGCACTGAGGGGAGAGGCTGGGCCTGGAGAGTGAATGACTGAAGGCATGGAGTAAGCAAGGTCATTCAATAAGAGAGCCTTGAGAGAGACAAGAAAGTCATTGGGGCAGAGCCTCAGGAAGTAGCCACTACTTCAGGGGTTGAGCAAAAGAGGCTAAAAGAATGTGAGCAGGAAAGGAGAAGGAAAACAGGGAGCGGCATGTGCAGAAGTCAGGGCAGACTATGCTGCCCTAAGGAGAAAGTGGCCCACAGTGCTATGAGATGCAGGCTGCTTCTGCACCACCCACACCTGAGCCCTGCGGGGAGGCTCCGAGGAGACAGAGTGTATATCGTAACTGGCCACAGGAAATTGTTCTGGTCTTGGCTCTGCCACCATCTCTCCAGGTGACCTTAGACAAATCCCTTTCCCTCTCTACACTCTTGTTTTTCCCTCTGTCCAACAAAAGGACTCCAGTTTCTGGACATTTTTTAAAAGAATATTTACTGGGCCAGGCACAGTGGCTCACACCTGTAATCTCAGCAATTTGGGAGGCTGAGGCAGGCGGATCACCTGAGATCAGGAGTTTGAGATCAGCCTGGCCACCATGGTGAGACCCCATCTCTACTACGAATACAAAAAATTAGCCGGGCATGGTGGTGGGCACCCATAGTCCCAGCTACTCGGGAGGCTGAGGCAGGAGAATTGCTTGAACCCAGGAGATAGAAGTTGCAGTGTGCCGAGATCACGCCACTGCACTCCAGCCTGGGCAACAGAGAGAGACTCTGTCTCAAAAAAAAAAAATTTACTGAGAAATGTTTACTGAGAGCCTGCTATGTGCTAGACACTGTTCTAGGAATTTGGAGTAAACAAAACATAAAGAACCTGGCTTCATGGAGCTTACATCTAGCAAAAGAAACTGGTTAATAAATAGGAAACATAATAAATTGGTAAATGACATAAATGACACAGATGGTTATAAGTTCTATGAAAAAAGGAAAGAGACATGCATGGTGGCTCATGTCTGTAATCCCAGCAGTGTTGGAGGCCAAGGTGAAAGCATCGCTTGAGGCTAGGAGCTTGAGACCAGCCTGGGCAACATAGCCACATCTCATCTCTACTAAAAAAAATTAAAAATTAGCCAAGCACGGTGGTGTGCGCCTGCAGTCCCAGCTACTCAGGAAGCTGAGGCAGAAGGATGGTTTGAGTGCAGGAGATGGACGCTGTAGTGAGCTATGACTGCACCACTGTGCTCTAGCCTGGGCAACTCTGTCTCAAAAAAGCATACAAAAACAGAAACAAAAAAAAAAAGGAAAAGCAGAGAAGGTCAGGGGAAAGGGGTGTGCCAGAGTTGGTGAAGATTATTAAATAGGGAAGTCAGGTAGGACTCACTGAGAAGGTACGGTTTGAGGAACAGAGTGAAGGAAGCGTCCTTGCAGACATCTCAGTGAAAAGCAGTCTAGCTGGAGGGAACAGCCAATACAAAAACCCTAAGGTGAGAAATACTACGATCTCACCACTGTTAAATGCTATCAATTTAAAAAATTATGTGGAAATGAATAAGTCTTAAAGAAAGAAAAACTATCTTGTGCCAGAAACAAAGCAGGAATATGAGTCCTAAGAGATCAGCCTACACTGACATTGTGGGATGTCATGCAGACATCTCTAACTTAGGTAATACAAAGTCTGAAACCTATACAGGACAGAGAGCCAAATGAGTCAGAGATCACCCTACATAAATTACAGACTCAGGGAAGGCATGATTTAAAAAAAATCCTGCCCCATGGAGACAGACAGCAAAGAAAATGATCTGTCTCAGCTTTGGGTCTGGGTGGGATTAAAGAGGAGTACCCTCTGAAAAGTTGTGGATATTGACTGGCCCTCACATGAGTTCAAGGCCTGAATTCTAAATATTTATGTGATACCAAAAAATTCAAGCTCAGAATTTTTTTTTTTTTTTTTTTTTTTGAGATGGAGTCTCCCTCTGTCACCCAGGCTGGAGTGCAGTTGAGTGATCTCGGTTCACTGCAACCTTGCCTCCAGGGTTCAAGTGATTCTCCTGCCTCAGCCTCTGAGTAGCTGGGATTACAGACATGTACCACCATGTCTGGCTAACTTTTTTTTTTTTTGAGATGGAGTTTCGCTCTTGTTGCCCAGGCTGGAGTGCAGTGGCCCGATCTCGGCTCATCACAACCTCTGCCTCCGGGTTCAAGCAATTCTCCTGCCTCAGCCTCCTGAGTAGCTGGAATTACAGGCTTGCACCACCACACCCAGCTAATTTTTTGTACTTTTAGTAGAGACGGGGTTTCTCTGTGTTGGTCAGGCTGATCTCGAACTCCCGACCTCAGGTGATCCACCCACCTCAGCCTCCCAAAGTGCTGGGATTATAGGCATTAGCCACTGTTCCTGGCCTAATTTTTGTGTTTTTAGTAGAGATGGGGTTTCGCCAGGTTGGCCAGGCTGGAGTGCAGTGGCATGATCTCAGCAAACTACAACTTCTGCTTTCTGGGTTCAAGATATTCTCTTGCCTCAGCCTCCCAAGTAGCTCGGATTACAGGTGCGTGCCACCATGCCCAGCTAATTTTTTTGTATTTTTAATAGAGACACGGTTTTACCATGTTGGCCAGGCTGGTCTCGAACTCCTGATCTCAGGTGATCTGCTTGCCTTGGCCTCCCAAACTTCTGGGATTACAAGCATGAGCTACCATGCCCGGCCCAAACAAAAAAATTTAAATAGATAACACATATCACCAAAACCCATAAAATACCCAGAAATATCTCTAATGAAAGATATGCAAGACTTTTACACTGAAAATCACAAAACACTGCAGAAAGAAATGAAAAAGAACTTAATAAATGGGGAGATACATGTTCGTGGACTAGAATACTCACTATTTGAAAGATGTCCGTTCTTCCCACATGGATCTTATACATCCCAATCCCAATTAACATCCTCTTGGGGACTTGCTAAGCTCATTCTAAAATTTATATGAAAATCCAACAGACCTTCAATTGCAGAAACTATATAGAAGAAACAGCCTGAAGCTATAGGACTAATATTACTAGATTTCAGGGTATATTAAAACATACAGTTGAGAGAAAATATTTACACAAAGGGCTAGTATCTAGGATGTATAAAGAACTCTCAAAACTCAACAGTTTTTTTTTTTTTAAAAAAAAAACAACAAACAATTCAATAAGAAAATGAGCAAAAGACATTAGTGGACATTTCACCAAAGAAGACATACAGATGGTAGATAAGCCCATGAAAAGATGTTCATCATCATTAGCCATCAGGAAAAATGCAAATTAAAAGCACAATGAGTTAGCATTATATACCTATCAGAATCACTAAAGTAAAAAACAGTGACAACACCAGATCTTGGCAAGAATGCAGAAAAATTGAATCACTCACATGTTGCTAGTGGGAATGTAAAATAGTACAGCCCCTCTAGGAAACAGTTTGACAGGTTTTTAAAAAATAAAATTAAACATAAACTCTGGGAATTAATAAGCAATTATATAGCAAGGTTGCAGGATACAAAGTTAATATACAAAAATCAATTACTTTTACTGGCAACAAACAAGTGGAATTTGAAATTAAAAATTCAATACCACTTACATTAGTATCCCCAAAATGAAATAGTTATAAATCTAACAAAAATATGTACAAGATCTATATGAGAAAAACTATAAGGCTCTGATTAAAGAAATTGAAGAACAGAATAAACGGAATGTTATTCCATGTTCATGGATAGAAGATTCAATCTTGTCAAGATGTCAGTTCTTTTCAACTTGATCTATAGAGTCAATGTAATGCCAATCAAAATCCCAACAAGTTATTTAAGGATATTGACAAACTGATTCTAAAAGTTATAAACAGAGGCAAAAGATTAAGAATAGCCAATTCAACATTGAAGAAGAATAAAGTTGGAGGGCTGATACTACCCAGCTTCAAGACTTACTATAAAGCTATTATTGTCAAGACAGTGTGGTCATTGGTGAAAGAAAAGACAAACAGATCAATGGAACAGAATAGAGAGCCCAGAGAAATAGACCCACATAAGTATAGTTAACTGATGTTTGACAAAGGAGCAAAGGCAATGCAGAGGAGCAAAGATAGTTTTTTTCTTTTCCTTTTATTTTTTTGAGACAAGAGTCTTGCTCTGTCGCCCAGGCTGGAGTGAAGTGGCATGATCTTGGCTCACTGCAACCTTTGTCTCCCAGGTTCAAGCAAATTTTCTGCCTCAGCCTCCTGAGTAGCTGGGACTACAGGTGCACACCACCATGCCTAGCTAATTGTGTGTGTGTGTGTGTGTGTGTGTGTGTGTGTTTAGTAGAGACAGGTTTCACCATATTGGCCAGGCTGGTCTTGAACTCCTGACCTCATGATTCACCTGCCTCGGACTCCCAAAGTGCTAGGATTACAGGCATGAGCCACCATGCCTGGCCAAAGATAGTCTTTTCAACAAATGGTGCTGGAAAAACTGGATATCCCTATGCCAAAAAAAAAAAAAAAAAATCTAAACACAGACCTTACACCTTTCACAAAAATTAACTCAAAATGGATCATAGACTTAAATGTAAAATGCAAAACTATAAAAGTTCTAGATGATAACATAGGATAAAGCCTACATGACCTTGGGAATGGTAATGAGTTTTTAGATACAAACAAACAACACCAAAGACATGAGACATAAAAGAAATAATTTATAAGCTGGGTTTCATTAAAATTAAAAACTGCTCTGCAAAAGACAATGTCAAGAGAATGAGAAGAGAAGACACAGACTAGGTGGAAATACGGTCATGCATTGTTTAATGACGGGGATATGTTATGAGAAATGCATTATTAGGTGAATTTGTCCTTGTGCAAAGAACATCATAGAGTGTGCCTGCACCAACCTAGATGCTATAATCTACTACACATCTAAGCTGGATGGTATAGCCTATTGCTCCTAGACTGTAAGCCTGTATAGCATGGTACAGTACTGAATACTGTAGGTAATTGTAACACAATGGTACATATTTGTGTATTGAAACATACCTAAACAGAAAAGGTATAGTAAAAATATGGTGTAAAAGTTTTAAAAATGGTATACCTGTACAGGGCATTTATTTTGAGCAGATCTTTCAGGACTGGGAGTTGCTCTGGGTGAGTCAATGAGTGAGGGCTGAGTGAATGTGAAGGCTTAGGACATTACTGTAAACTGTTGTAGACTTTATGAATACTGTAGATTTAGGTTACACTAAATTTATAAAAAATATTTTTCTTTCTTCAATAATAAATTAACCCTAGAACTCTCAAAATGCAACAGCAACTCAACTCAGATTACTATACCTTTTTAGTTTATGAACTTTAAACTTAAAAAAACACTTATTGGCTGAACATGGTGGCTCACACCTGTAATCCCAGCACTTTGGGAGGCCGAGGTGGGTGGATCACCTGAGGTCAGGAGTTCAAAGCCAGCCTGGCCAACATGGCGAAATCTTGTCTCTACTAAAAATACGAAATTAGCCAGGCATGGTAGCCAGCACCTGTAATCCCAGCTACCTGGCAGGCTGAGGCAGGGAGAATTGCTTGAACCTGGGAGGTGGAGGTGGCAGTGAGCTGAGATTGTGCCACTGCACTCCAGCCTGGGCAACAGAGCAAGACTCCGTCTCAAAAACAAAACGAAACAAAACAACAACAAAAAGAACTTTTTGATTCTTTTTTAATAACAACGTAAAACAAAAACACATTGTACAGCTGTACAAAAATAAACATGAGATGCATGAGCTGCTGCCAGCATTCCATGGCATACTGTTTTACAGTAAACTTTTTTTAACAGTAGAAGTACACTCTAAAATAACAATAAAAACATGATGTAGTAAACACACAAACCAGTGACAGTTGTTTATTGTCATTATCAAATGTACACAATTGTATGTATTAGACTCTTATACTACTGACAGCACAGTAGGTTTGTTTACATTCGCATTACCACAAACACATGAAGAATGGCTAGAACATTAAGCTAGAACATTAAGACATCTGCTATGTCACTAGGCAATAGGACTTTTTTTTAGCTCCATCATAATCTCATGGGACCACCTTCATATATGTGGTTTGTCATTGACAGAAACATTATTCTGCAGTGCATGACTATATTTGTATAAGACATACCTGGTAAAGGACTGTTATGTAAAATACATGAAGAACTCCTAAAACTCAACAATAAGAAAACTAATAACCCAACTTAAAACTGGGCAAAAGACCTTAACAGACACCTCTCCAAAGATAGATGGATAGCAAGTAAACATGTGAAAAATGTTCAACATCATATGTCATCAGGGAATTGCAAATTTAAACAATAATGAGATACCACTACACACACACCTATTAGAATGGCAAAAATCCAAAACACTGACAACACCAAACACTGCTGAGAATGTGGAGCAACAGGAACTCTCATTCACTGCTGGTGGAAATGCAAATGGTACAGCCACTTTGAAAGATGGTTTGGTAGTTTCTTACAGAATTAAACATACTCTTACCATCCGACCCGGCAATCATGCTCTTTAGTATTTACCCAAATTAGTTGAAAACTTATGTCACATAAAAACTTGTACTTGAAAGTCTATTTCGGTTTTATCCATAATTGCCAAAACACAGAAGCAACCAAGATGTAGGTTAGTGGATAAATAAACTGTGTTATACCTAGATAATGGAATATTATTCAGCACTAAAAATAAATGTGCATTTAAGATTAAAAGTAATATGCATTTGAGATTTCTCCATGTCTTTTCATGGCTAGATAGCTCATTTCTTTTTATTCAGCACTAAAAAGAAATGAGCTATCTAGCCATGAAAAGACATAGAGAAATATTATATGCATGTTACTAAGAGAAAAAAGCAAATCTGAAAAGGCTACCTACTGTATTATTTCAACTACAGTTGACCCTTGAACAACACAGGCTCTAATCACACAGGTCCACTTATATGTAGATTTTAAATATATATATATATGACAACTTTGAAATTTGCAATAATTTGAAAATATTCACAGATGAACCACCACCCCTGAAACAGCAAGACCAATCCCTCTTCTTCCTCCTCTTCCTCAGCCTATACAATGTGAAGATGATGAGGATAAAGATTGTATGATTATCCACTTACACTGAATGAACAGTAAATGTATTTTCTTTTTTATAATTTTCTAAATAACATTTTCTTTTCTCTGGCTTACTTGATTGTAAGAATACAGTATATAACACGTATAACATACAACGTTGGTGTTAATCAACTGTTTGTTATCAGTAAGGCTTCTGATCAAGAGTAGATTATTAGTAGTTAGGTTTTGGGAAAGTCCAAAGTTATACTCAGATTTTCAGCTGCACAAGGGGTCAGCACCCCTGCCTCCTGCATTGTTTAAGTGTCAGCTGTATATGACATTCCAGAGAAAGTGAAATTATGGAGACAGTAAAAGCATCAAGTGGTTGCCAGGGGCTGGGGGTAGAAAGAGATGAATGGGTAGAACGTAAGAGGATTTTCAGGGCGGTAAAAACGATCTGAATGACACTGTAATGAGGGACACATGTCGTTTTACATTTGCCAAAAGCCATAGAATGTACACCGGAGTGAACCCTAATGTAAACCATGGTCTCTGTGTGATAATGGTGTGTCAATTTAGGTTCATTGATAACAAATGTATCACTCTGTGGTGGGATTTTGAGGTCAAGGAGGATCCATGTATTTTGGGATTTGGGTATGTGAGAATTCTCCGTACCTTCCATTCCATTTTTTTCTGTGAATGTAAGATGGCTCTACAAAATAAAGCCAATTGAAAAAAAAAAAAAAACTTAAACATGCAATTACCATACACCCCAGAAATTACACTCTTGGGCATTTATCCAAGAGAAATAGAAACTTATGTTCACGCAAAAATCATGTTCACATGATTGTTTATAGCAACTCTATTCAGAGTAGCCCCAAACTGGAAACAACTCAGATATCCTTCAATGGATGAATGGCCAAACAAATTGGTACATCCACACCATGGAATACCACCACTCATCAATAAAAAGGAACAAACTACTGACACGTGGAATCGCCGTGTGCATCCCAAGGGAATTTACGCTGAATGAAAGAAGCCAATCCCAAAAGGTTACACACTATGTGATTCCATTTATATAACATTTCTGGATAAAAACACAGAAGTGGAGAACAGATTAGTGATCGTCAGGGGCTGGGTTTAGGGGTGGGGTGGAGAGAGAATGTGGGAGGTGGCGGTGTGGCTAAAAAAAGGGAAACACAGGATTCTGGTGGTGATGGAAGTGTTCTGAAGCTCCACTGTGTGTGGATACACAAACCTACACAGGTGATAAAATTGTACAGCACTAAACATACACACACTCATGCACAAATGAATACAGGTAAAACTAGGGGAATCTGAATTAGACCAGAGGGTTATATCAATATCAGCGTTCTAGATGTGATATTATACTACAGTTTTGCAAGATGTTACCATTGGGAGAAACTGGGTAAAGGGAATGTGGGATCTCTCTGTATTCTTTCTTACAATTGTATGCAAATCTACAATTCTCTCAAGACCAAAATGTTAAATAAAAATAAGCTATAGTAATTGAGACAGTGTGGCATTAGTGCAAAGAAAATTGATCAGAAGTACTAAAGACAGTTCAAAACTGGACCCATACCCGTCACCTGGCTCATGAGGTACCCTGAAATTCAGTGGGGGAAAGGGTGGTCTTCTCCATAAATAATGCCATCAAAACTAGATATCCATATGACAAAAAGGAATTTTGACTCTTATCATGCACCATACACAAAAATTAATTGAAGGTATAATTAATTTCAATATAGATCAATTTCATAGATCTATATGTGAAAACAAAAACAATACAAATTCTACAAGAAAACATGGATAAATATCTTCATTTCCTAAAAGATGTAAGAAACACTGGCCGTGCATGGTGGCTCACACTTGTAATCTCAGCACTTTGGGAGACTGAGCCAGGAGGATCACTTGAGCTGAGGAGTTCAAGACCAGCCTGGGCAACATGGTGAAATGCCATCTCTACAAAAATTAACTGGGTATGGTGGTGTGCACCTGCAGTCCTAGCTACTCAGGAGGCTGAGGTGGGAGGATGGCTTGAGCCTGGGAAGTTGAGGCTGCAGTGAGCTGTTATCATGCCACGGCACTCAGCCTGAGCAACAGAGCAAGACCCTCTCTTAGAAAAGCAAACAAACAAAGAAACACTAATAATAAAAGAAAAGAATAATAAATTAGACTTTGTTAATATTGAACCCTTCATTTAGAAGAGGTAAAAGACAAGCCTTAGACTAGGAGTCATTATGTTTTCAATACAGATATCTGACTGATGGCTGATAGCCAGACCAAAAAGCTCCCAGAAATCTACAGGAATGAGATAGACAACCTAATTTTACAAATAGACACAAGAGTGGCCACTGGCCCTGCCTCTGACAGGTGGCCTTCCCTTAGCCCGGACGGTCCAGGACACAAAGTGTGAGCTTGATCACAGCTTCCACTGCCCCTAGAGGGAGCGCAAAAGTGAGATCTAAATCAGGGTCTCCCAACAGGCCCCACAGGAAGAAAAAGACTCAAGAAACCAGGTCTGAGATACCTCACAGTGATGGATTTCAAAGTTTTGCCAGGGTTAGGGGAGGCCTTGGATGTGAAGTTTCCTCAGGTAGGCACAGGATTTCCTAAGGAAGGGTTGGGCCTTGGGCCTGAGCGCTGCTGACCAAGAAGCTGCCTCAGGGAAGATGGGGAAACACCAGGGTGCTAAGTCATGTGGAGTTAGATTCTCTTGTGGCCACTGCAAACTGCTACCTTCCACTGGCCAACGCTGGCTGACTCACGATGCTTAGTGCCATCTGGGGTCCCATGTCTGAGGAAGTCCCCAGCAGGCAGCCCAGAGATGGGCCTCAGGAATTCCACTTTGTTTTAAACCTCAGTTTTCACGAGCAGTGAGGAAACAAATGCACAGAGAGATTTCATGTGACTTGCCCCAAATCCAAGAGCAAGCCAGTGGTGGAGCCAAGATTTGAATCTAGGCAGCCTGACTCCAGAACCTTCTGTGGGAAGGACCACGTGAGCGCTAGGTTTACCAGAAACCAGCACTCCATGGCTGCAGAAACCATGTTTTAAAAGACTCCAGTCCACAGTAGTACTAAAATAGAAATAAAGCCAAATGGGCAGTTAGTGAAATATTTCTTAAATTTTTAGCCATAGACTTCTAGAACTAGAAGGGACCTTGGAAATCACTGATCTCAAAATCATTGTTCACTGCTATTCACAAAGTTCAACAGGATTTCCCAAAGGATCCCAACAGGATCAGCAAATCTGCAGTTGGTGGAATCCATGCAGAAAGAGACCCACTATCTTTTATGTGCAAGGTGAAAATCCAAAGATCTTTCTCAACGGAAAGTCCTTCTTTTATAGTTAATTCATGGTTGCCTCATTTGCAGGCAAAAATCTGACCTTGGTGGATATGAAGATGTTTTATACCAATTGGTGTGAATATTTACACAGTTTGCTGCAGAAATATCAATTAGTTTTATTAGAGGTGCTACCCTAGACGCAGTGGTATCCTGGAGCCAATCCTTCCTGGCTCATGGGAGCCGTTTGTTAAATAGGAATTTTGCGAGCCATTCAGTAGCTTGAAATTGGCTATGGTTGAAGAATGTATATCATGGAAATCAGAAAATACTACAAATCAGGCTACTAAAAAAAAATCTGGCCAATCTGGCTGGGTATGGTGGCTCACGTCTATAATCCTAGCACTTTGGGTGGCTGAGGTGGGTGGATCACTTGAGCCCAGGAGTTCGAGACCTGCCTGGGCAACATGGTGAAACTCCCTGTCTATAAAAATACAAAAATTAGCCGGGTATGGCACCACATTCCTGTAGTCTCAGTTCCTCAAGAGGCTGAGGCAGGAGGATTGCTTGAGCACAGGAGCTTGAGGCTGCAGTGAGCCGAGATTGTGCCACTGCACTCCAGCCTGGGTGACAGAGCAAGACCTTGTCTAAAAAAAAAGAAAAAAAAATCTGAGAACCAGTTTACCAGCACATCACTGCCCTACACTGTGCTGGAGGTGTTATATAACTTGGAATATAAGCCACTTTACCTTTCCAGTGAATTCCACTTAATTGAGTTTAGAAAAAAAGGAGGCAACAGACTGCACTACATCAAATAGGTAAAAATAACCAATAAACATGGAAAGGTGTTCTACATCATTAATCATCAGGAAAATAAAAATTAACACCACAGTGAAATACCACTACACTCCCATCACAATGGCAAATGTTAATAACTGTCAATGCCAAGTGCTGGGAAGGATGTAATCAGAATTACCACATGTGGCTGGTGGGAGAGTAAATTGGCACAACTACCCTGGAAAATTTTGGCAGGATCTACTAAAGTCAAATATCCATATATTCCATCACCCAGTAATTTCACTCTGGGGAATTTACCCTGTAAAAGTAAATGCAATGCCCGCAAAAAGTAATATATAGTAATGCTCATGGTAACTTTATTCATCATAGTTCCTAACTGGAAATTACCCAAATGTAACTTGGATAGCTCATCAGGAGAATGGAAAACTGAATTGTGATATATTCATACAAAGGAATACTATAAAGAAATGAAAATAAAGACAGTACTGCCACATGGGATAACATGAATGAATCTCACAGATGTATATCAAGGTAAAGAATACTACAGTCAGGTAAGATGGCTTATGCCTGTAATCCCAGCACTCTTGGAAGCTGAGGCCAGAGGATCACTAGAGGCCAGCAATTTGAGACCAGCTGGGTAACAGAGGGAAACCCCATCTCTACAAAAAAATTTTAAAAGTTAGCCAGTGTGGTGGCACATACCTGTAGTCCCAGTTACTTGGGAGGCTGAGGTGGGAGGATTGCTTGAGCCCAGGAGTTTGAGGCTGCAGTGAACTGTGATTGTGTCACTGCACTCTAGCCTAGGTGACAGAGCAAGACCCTGTCTTGAAAACAAGGGGAAAAAAAATACTATATGGTTCCATTTGTATATCATTTCACAACTCATCAGTGATTTGGTAGGAGTTAGAATGGTGGTTCCCTCTCTGGGTGCAGATAGACTGGAAAGGGACATAAAGAAACTTTCTGGAGTGCTGAGAACGTTCTGTATCTTGATCTAGATGATGATTATGGGAATGTATATCTATTTAAAATGTACATTTAAGATTAGTGCACTCTATTGTATGTTCCCCTCAATAACAATTCAATTTAAATGTTTTGTACTCTCCCTGGAAGAAAACAACTTCAGCCCGGTCCTCAGTGAAATTCCCACAGGTCCGACTGAAAATAAAAATAAAATTCAAAGCATCCAAGAGACATGCCACCCTGAGCAAGAGAGAAGAAACAGCAAACAATGAAGTCAGACCCCCAAAGACTTCAGATATTGGTGCTGCAGAATTCAAAATGTAAAATACAGTAAATATATTCAATGTGTTTAGAGACAGAGTAGAGGAAGTTGAAACAATGAATAGGCAGTGAGGGACATGACATAAAGAACAGGCAGGTTTGAAAAAGAACCAAGTCAAAATTCCAGAAATAAAACACACATAATAATTACAATTTTTTAACTCGTAGAAGTGTTAAGCAACAGGTTGTTAACCTCAGCTGAAGAGAAAATGTGACCTGGAATCTGAAGAAATTGTCTAGAATACAGCGGAAAGAAAGAGAGGGAAAACTAAGGCAGACACAGAGGATAGATGAAAAAGGTCTGACAACCTCTACTTAGAGTTCCAAGAAGAGATAATTGAGAGAATGGGGGAAAGGTAGCATTCAAATAACTTTCCAGAACTGATGAAAGACATGAACTCTCAGATTCAGGAGTCAAAATGAACCCCAAGGGAGACAAATTTAAAAAACAACAGGCTAGGTGCAGTGGATCACACCTGTAATCCCAGTACTTTGGGAGGCCAAAGTGAGCGGATCACTTGAGGTCACGAGTTCAAGACCAGCCTGGCCAGCATGGTGAAACCCTGTCTCTACTAAAAATACAAAAATTAGCCAGGTGTGGTGGTGTGTACCTGTAGTCCCAGCTACTCAGGAGACTGAGGTGGGAGACTCGCTTGAACCTTGGAGGCAGAGGTTGCAGTGAGCCGAGATCATGTCACTGCACTCCAGCCTCAGTGACAGAGCAAGACCCCATCTAAAAAAACATACAAACAAACAACAAAACAATAAAATGACTATATATCCAGTGAGGAGCCCTTTCCAGCCCCAGGCAGGCTTTATGAGGTGTAGAACCTAAGCCTCTAGCTGACCCTGAGGGGAGCCATCTGCTGCTTTGACTTAGAATACTTGTGAGGCCATACATTAGGAATCTCAAACCCAAAGTGAGAAATTTGCCCAATAATGGGGCCCTTGGTTCACTGTCTTCAGGGCCTGTTTGCTCCAAAACCTCCTCTGTGTCAGCCCCACCCTTCCAGAACTCACTGGAAGCCAGGTGGGGCTCAGCCTCCCTGTCTAATCCTGCTCATTGTTCACACAGCAGCCGGAGCGATATGTTGAAAACAAAACTCTGACCCTTACCTTTCCTCTGCCCAGCCCTCTCCCCAGTGCCCGCCACCTGTAAAATAAAGTCCACGCTCCCCTGGCTGGTACCGTAGGCCCTTTCAGATTGGCCCCGATGGCACCTCCAGACTCGTGTCCCTCTGCTCCCGCCCTCCCACCCTCTCTCTATTCTCTCCACACCCTGTGATCTTTCCTCTGTCTGCATAACGTGCTGTTCCCTCTGCCTGGTGTGCCCTTCTCCTTCTTGAGTGTCTTGAGAATTTATGCTCATATGCTTTAAGATTTTGTTTAAATGTCACACACTCACCAAGCCTTGCCTGTTGCTCTTTCTGCCCTCCCCACAGCAACCATTTGCTCCCTAGTGCTTCTCCAGCTTGAATTTTTTACACTACATGGTCATGGTCTGTTTATGTGTCTGTGCCACTGAATGTGCCATGCATTGTGAGCATATTGAGGCCAAGGACCAGGTCCTACTGTATCTGTGGTGGGTCCCATCCCATCCAAAACGTAGGAAAGTCAGCATGAACCATGAACAGTTAAAATAACCCTGCAAAATCCAATAAACTGCCCCAGCAAAGCAGCTACATGGTTTTGCTCTCACCCTGGAATTAGTAACATGGCTCACCTCATATTCCCTCTGGGGCACACACCCATTGTGCAAAATGGTGCAAAAAGTCAACTGTGCTTTTAAAATTCGTTTCCTCTCTTTATTGCTAAGAGTATAACTGAACTCATATAAATTAAATGTGCATATGATTAACTGTACTACTGAGAAAAAACAGATGAATGGGAGAGTGGATGGGAAGACAGATTTATAGGTGGGTGCATGCTGGAATAACTAAGAATTATACTAATGTTAATAAAAATAGATATTATTTATCGAGTTCTTAGTATGTGCTGGGGACTTTATATTGATCAATTCATTGAATCCTCAAACAATCCCATGAGGTTTATATTACAATCCCCATTTTACAAATGAGGAAACTGAGTCATAGTGAAAGTGAATAAGATATACAGGTGGGTAAAATAAATGGATGGATGAAAGTATGGATGGATGGATAAATGGATAGATGGGTGATGGAAGAATAGGTGGATGAATGAATGGATAGGTGGGTGGGCGGATGGAGGATTAATGGATATGTGGGTGGATGGGTGGATGGGTGGATGGACGGATGGGTGGATGGATAGATGGATGGATAGATAGGACACAGGGTGGCCAGACTGATGGAGGGGTAGTAGGTAAATAAATAAAATAATGTTTGTTCCTCTGCATCCAACTGAAGCTCTGCCTTGGTATCTCTGGCCTTGTTGCCTGGATCTCAGAAGTCAGCTTCAATCTAAGCTGCTCACCCTGTCATCCCCTCAGACTGGCTCCCATTCAATGCTAGGTGCCCCTCCACCCTTGAGGCAACCATTCACAGTTGGACAGCCAATTCCTCCCTACTGTCTTCGGTAGTAAATTATATGGCCAAAGATGTCCTTAACCGTATTTCCAATTCCATATGCTATCCCATTGGGAGCTGAGGTCTGTGTCCCTTGTCTTTAATTTGGGTGGACTTGTGACTCTTGCACAAGTGATGCAAGGCTACATGATTTCCAAAGTTAGGTCATAAAAGAGATTCAACTTCTACTTGACTCTCTCAGGAAGAGAGCCCTTAGAACCCAGCTTGCCCTTAGAACTCAGCCACCACGCTGGGAGGAAGCCCAAACTAACCCACAGGAAGAGACATCACACAGGCAGCTGTTTTGTCTGACAACCCAGCTGAGGTCCTACCTGACAGCCAGCATCAACTGCCAGACACGTGGGTGATGATCCTCAGATGATTCCAGCTGCCAGCTGTCATGGTGCCCCCAGCAACTGAGTCTTCCTAGGTGAGACACTAGGCTCACACCCCCACTGTATCTTGTCTAAATTCTTGACCCCCAGAGTCTGTGAATGTAAAAAAATCATTAGTTCAGATCACTAAGATTTAAGCTGATTTTTTTTCCTGTAATAATAACAGAAACATGTTCCCATCAGCAGCCAGGCCCTGCCTTGACTACCTTTGGGAAGATGGCGGGGAGGGTCTGGGCTTTGCTGAACCACGTATCAGTCCACATCGGAGGCCTATTGGGCATAGGGAGCAGGGCCTCTCCCAAGCCTCCTTCCCTGACTCTTCAGGGTGAAATGAGGTCAGCTTCCAGGTGTCCTGGATTCTCTACAGACAGGGGTCACAGACCAGGCTTGGGCCCCTGTAGATGAGGCAGGGCCTCGGAGCAGGAGCTTGACTCCAGCAAAAGCTTGTTCTAGCTCTGAGCCTGGCCTGGTTTGCTTCCAGGTTTTGTTCTTTTTAAAACTGGTTCACTCAGTGGGTATTTAAGACAAAAGCCACAGACCTTGGTCTGATGTGAGGGGAAAAAATAGTATGGGGGGTTGGGAATCCGAGAGATCTAGGTTGAAGCCCAGCTCTGCCACTTCCCAGCCATGTGGTCTGGTGAGTTGCATCACCTTTTAGGGCCTCTTCTGTGTGTGGGGATAAGAATAGCTACCCCCATCATGGATTTGTTGTGATAAGAAATGAGATTCCAGCCTGGGCAACACAGCAAAACCCCGTCTCTACAAAAAATACAAAAATTAGCCAGACGTGGTGGTGTGTGCCTGTAGTCTTAGCTACTTGGGAGGCTGAGGTGAGAGGATCACTTGAGCCCAGAAGATTGAGGCTGCAGTGAGCTATGACCGCACTCCAGCCTGGGCGACAGAGTAAGACCCTGTCTCAAAAAAAAACAAAACAAGGCTGACCCAGCTACTTGGGAGGCTGAGGCATGAGAACTGCTTGAACCTAGGAGGTGGAGGTTGCAGTGAGCTGAGATCACGCCACTGCACTCCAGCCTGGGCGACAGAGCGAGACTCTGTCTCAAAATAAATAAACAAAATAAAACAAAAGCAAACAAAAAGGAATCAGATAAACTATGGAAAGCACCCTACTCAGTGCCTGGCACACAGCAGGAACTTAATAAATGTCAGATGTTACCTTGCCTCCTTTCTGAGTAGAGTGTGATGACAGCCTATCTCTTTCATCCACGAGGCCTAACATGGTGCCTTATATGCCATAAGTACTCAATAAAGGCTTTCAATGAGTGGATGAATTTACCGGAGTCCTCTGATGTTCTTCTTCACTCATCTCTAACCTCGATCCACGTATTGATAGAACTCTTTTCCCCCATAGACTCGGACCTCCCCAGGGACAAGGACGCTCACTATCTCAGTCACCTGTTTTATCCTCAGCATACAGTAGGTGCTTAATTGGCAACTACCAAACAAATCAGGTGCCTCCCTGCTTCAGCACAGAGTCCTCAGTTCAGGATCTGCACCTGCTCCTGCCAGGGATTGAGGTGAGGCTTTCAATTTATCATCAGCCTCTATTGACCAGAACCATCTGCTGACTGCCGCCCCCACACCCAACCCTGCCCTGACCAAGCCCCAGGTGCCCTCCCAGCTCATATGACGGATGCCCTCCCAGGAGTATCCACAGACTTGGACACCTCTCAAAAATTCCTGCAGGACAGTAAAACACCCATAATTTTGGAGTGTGTCTTAGGTTGGGTTCCCCCAAGTGCAGATCTTGGGATGAGGAGTTGGGTGCAAGTAGTTTACTTGGCACAAGGGGAACGAGCCAGGAAAGAGAGGGAAGTAGAGACCTAAGCTGCTGCTGTGGATGACTGTCCCATTGAGGGGCATGGAAGTCCTTTTTGGCCAGCTCCCAGGTCCCTTGCTTGAGGGCAGCTCTGGGGCAATCGAGTCTTTGTACTTCTAGAGATATGGGCTCTGCGCAGAATTACAGGAAGCCCTCGGCAGGCACCTCTGGGAAGGCAGGGCACTGTGCTATAATGCGATGTCCACAGGTGAGGGACAGTCAACAGTCATCACTCCTCAAGGGCTCAAGGCACAGTTGAGAGAGGCTCTGTGAACTCCAGACAGCTCTGGTCCTTCACTGTCCACTCAAGAATGCAGGTGCATGGGGCCACAATGTCTCAGGGACAACTTTGAATCTGCTCTAGTTGATCGTATTTAAAGTAACTCATTTGGAGAATCTGGGACTTTAACAGTTATTTGTGTAAGAAACCTCAGTTCCCAGTGGAGAGTGTGGAAACCACTGTGTCACAGAGATAATGATGATCCCCAAATGCCCTCTCACTCTTCAAAGGCTGATTCCTTAGATCCAATCTGCTTAGGTGGGCTGCAGGCTCCAGCCCCTCTGGTCTTGCTGAAAGTCCAGAGCCTCCCAAATTACAAGACCGAGTTCTTCCAGGGACTCCCAGGATGTGGCTCCCTGACTGGCCCAAAGGTTTCTGCAGCTGTATCTAGATGTTCCCTCCAGAAGCCGGGTCTCTGCCTCACCTCTTAGTGGCCACCTATGAATTGAGTCTCCTTGATTATTTTTCTCTTTCTCTTTCTTTTTTTTTTTTTTTTTGAGACAAAGTCTTGCTCTGTCCCCCGGGCTGGAGTGCAGTGGTGAGATCTCAGCTCACTGCAACCTTCATCTCCCAGGTTCAAGTGATTCTCGTGCCTCAGCCTCCCCAGTAGCTGGGACTACAGGCGCACACCACCATGCCTGGCTAATTTTTGTATTTTTAGTAGAGATGAGGCTTCACCATCTTGCCCAGGCTGGTCTCAAACTCCTAGCCTTAAATGACCCACCTGCCTCAGCCTCCCAAAGTGCTGGGATTACAAGCATGAGCCACCACACCTGGCCTAGACTTTTTCTATATTCATTTAAGGAAGAACCACCTCTGAGCATCACAGTTGGTACATGACAGTGATAATAACAAAGATAATATTAATATTTGTCTCCTTGAATCCTTTTTAGAGCAAGGCAGAACATAGATAGAGAAAATAGTATCTAATTGTTTTAGCACTTTGCAGCTTACCAAAGGCTGTCTTACATACTAGTAATTTATTGAACAATGTGAAATGAACAAGACAGACACAGTCTCTATCCTCATGGAGCCCATATTCTGGTAAGAAAGATGGACAAGAGAGAAGCGACGACAGTGAAATGTAAGTAGTAGCATTTGATGAGTACTTGCCAAGCACCAAGCACTGTGCTAAATTTTTTGTGTGGATTGCCTCATTCAATCCTTAAGCAATGCTTTGAAGTGATAGCATCTTGTCCCCAATATACAGATGGAGAAACTGAGGCACAGAGAAGGTAAGCAATCTGCCTGAGAGCACACAGCTGGCAAGGGAATTTTGTACCCACGATTTTCTGATTCCAAAATCCACGGATCCAGTCTGGCTCTCTACACCTCCGTTTCTCCATGTGTAAAATGGGAGTAAATAGTAATACCCCACCTCGCCCCCACCTGTGGTATGTCATGAGGATTAACCAAGACAGTGATGGTAACACTACATGGCCAACAGTGAGCTGCTGTTTTTCTCACTCCTGGCTGAGGCCCTGGCCTCTCGTGCCTGCTGCTCGCCCCTGAAGGCTGCCCGTGCATGGTGTGGGCTGCAGCCACCCGGCAAGCCTCTCAGTTCCCAGGGAAATCCCAGTCTGCCCTCACCAGCTCTCTAATGACAACATGGTTCCGTGGCGTCTGTGCTGATTTAATTACAGATTAATCAGGAGACCCAGGCATGAGCTCTTCTCTTTTTGCCAACAAGCTGGAATGTGACCCCTGCATGCACACACGACTGTGAGGGACAAAGGTAAGTCCCCTCTGGCTCCCACCTCAGGGGACAGCTGAAGTAAGTTGGGACCCCCTCACCTGGAGCTCAGGGATTTCCCAGCCTCCACCTGGCTGACCCCTCCCAAGCTGCTTTCCTATCACCAGCCTTTGCCTTTGCTGTCCCTTAGACCCCAAATGTCCATCTTACTCTGTCCAATCTTGTAACAGCCACATTTTCAAGGTTCAGCCTAAATGCCGCCTCCTACAGGAAACCTTCCCTGATGCCCAGTTGGGATGATTTCCTCGCCTCTGAACCCCCAGGCAATTGATCTGGCTCATCTGAAGGCCCTGACCAATCTGTAGCCTGGGTTCACCTCTCCGATGGGATGTAGTCCCCAGTGCCCAGCATGGGTTTGGCATCAGCAAAATAACAGAATGAATAATTGAATGGAGTAATTGACCTAGTTTCCCGAGGGCCAGAAGAACCTGGAGTCTAGAGCCCTGCCTCCTTCCAGAGCCCCAGCCTCTCCGCTAGCCCTGGTCGGGGCTGCATACCCTGGACCACCCCAGGGTCCTTCCTGAGACACCAGACCGCATCCTCGGGCCCCTCCGGCCTTTTGGGAACTGCCCTCCTGACCCTCACTCGAGGGGAACTCATATCAGCAGGCAGCACAGGCTGGACAGAAAGAGCCCACAGCCTCGTCGCCAGAGCAGACCTGTGCACCAGCCTGCTGCCTTGTTTCTCCAGGAACCAGAGCCATGATGAGCCACTGCTCAGGAGGAACGACAATGACAAAGGGAACCACCCTGAATACCCACTGTGGTCATTCATGTGTATTCTCTCACTTGATCTTCCAGTGACCCAAGCAGGGGACATTATTGTCCCCTTTTGCAGATGAGCAAACTGAGAGGTGAAGTGATTTTATCAGCAAAGGCAGAGAAAGATTTTAGCACAGTTTGGCTCCAGATCCTCCACCTAGGGACACCCCCCACCCACTACCCACAGGTGCTCTATCCTACACCAATCTCTGGCTGCAGCCTGGGCCCTTGACCTCTGACCCCCTGTTGCCCTTTCAGCAGGTGGGACTCGGGGATGAGGCTGCTGCCCACTATTGCCCGGTATTCTGGGGGTGGCATGAATGAACCAGCTCATGAATATGCAGGCAGGCCCGGAGCGCTCTCAGCTAAATCTGATCACAATGCGGGATAAATTAAGCGGCAGGATAAATGCATTAAAAATAACGGTCGGAGGAACAGGCTGTTCAAGGAGGGGTCTGGGGAGGAGGGGAGAGGCGCAGTGGGGGAAGTTCCACCAGCACTGTCAGCCGCTCCCAAACAGCCCCAAATGAAGTTCCCTTCCGTGGGGGAGGACCCTCTCCCCATCTCCACCCTCCCCTGGTTCCTATGGAAACACAGAACAAGTTTAGGAGGGAAAATGCCTGGAGATGAGGGATATGGGGAGGGACTAAGAATAGCAGCTGGGCTGGGGCTGGGGACAGGTGCAGACAGGGTCTCTTTCCTGACACGGGTGAGGGGAGGACCTGGGCCAGGCTGGGCTTCTCACACCCCTACAGGCTTCCAGCAGCAAAAGGAGAGGGGCTAGCGGGGAGAGAACCATGTTCTGCCAGCCCCAGGGTCGAATACGGATGGTGTCCCTGGGTAACGGCAGCAATGATAACAGCAGCTACGTCTCCACGGAGCGTGTGTTCAGGGCTCCACAAAGGGAGCCAGGCACTAGGGCATCTCTCTTTCTACAGGCAGAGAAGTGCATCCCAGAAGTATGTGATGACTCGTCCAGTGTCACGCAGCTGGGACTGGATGGGGCAGCCTGACTCCAGGCCTTTCTCTTGACTGCTACAGACCCGCTGTGAGTCCCAGCACCAGCTATATACGGCAGAGCTTGTTCAGCAAACTTTTTGTTTGAGATGGGGGGGTCTCAATATGTGGTCTCAAACTCCTGGGCTCAAGAGATCCTCCTGCCTCAGCCTCCTGTGTAGCTGGGATTACAGGCACACACCACCAAGCATGGCCCTTGTTCAGCAAATATTTATTGAGCAGCTACTATATTACAAGCACTTGTGTAAGCACTGGGGTTACAGTGGGCAGGAGCGTGTTCTGACTGGATGGAGACTGGGTGGCTTCCAGACTTCCTCTCTCAAGCCCAGACAGGCAGTGGGTCGGGAGCTCAGACCAGGGAAAGAAAGGTTCTAGGAAGCCAGGGATGGCTTGGCAGAGCTTGGAGGACAGAAAGCCTGATTAGACTTTGGCTGGGTGTGACAATCACAGGCACCAAATCCAGCTCTGCCACCTGCTGGTTGTGAGATCTTGGGCCAGTTACTCAACCTCTGCACCTTGTTTCCTCCATCTATAAAATGGGGATGATGGTGGCACCCACCTCCTGTGACTGTAAGTAAGGTACTAACAGTTAAGTACCTGACAGTTCCAGGCACATCCTGAGCGTGCTTAAATGTCAGCTCTTCACAGTTTTTGTTTGTTTGTTTGAGATGGAGTCTTGCTCTGTCTCCCAGGCTGGAGTACAGTGGCATGATCTTGGCTCACTGCAACCTCTGCCTCCAAAGTTCAAGTGATTCTCCTACCTCAGTCTCCCAAGGAGCCAGTATTACAGGCACACACCACCATGCCTGGCTAATTTTTGTATTTTTTGTAAAGGCGGAGTTTCACCATTTTGGCCAGGCTGATCTCGAACTACTGACCTCAGGTGATCCGCCCATCTTGGCCTCCCACAGTGCTGGGATTACAGACATGAGCCACCACGCCAGGTCACCTCTTCACAGCTTTATAATTTGACGGTTCAGGCAAGAGCCCCTCTCTTCACTCCACCCACCCCCCTACCTGAAGGAGCCAAAGGTGTGCTTCTGTTCTTTCTCCAAGACCCCTGACCTCAGGCTCCCAGCTGTCCCCTGGGTGAAAGGGGGTGACCTAAAGGCTCACAGGTTATTGCCCACCCAGGCTTCCCCAATCACACCTGGGCACTGGGTGGGTGTTTGTGAGGGAAGCACACCATGGCCCACCTATCTCTCCTCCGTTCCCAGCAGGCCCAGAGTGCAGAGGTGGGGGAGGAAAGAGAGGAGAGGCCACGGAGAGGTGAACCCCACCTGAATCAAGTGACTAAAAGGGATGTTGGGGGGTGATGAGCAGAGAAACTTTGCTCAAAGGGATGTCTCCCTGGCAGTTGCCCACAGCGTCGAAGCACACGGCCTGGGCACTGCACTGCACTGAGTTTGCTTTCCCTTATCTCACAAGGATGGGCTCGCTTGTGCTCTAGAGGGGATTAATAAACCAGGAATTCAATGTGGGGCAAGAGTGAAAAGAAGCTGGAATGGCTGAGCCTAATGTGGGACTCTCCTCACTTCCCTAGTGTCCGGACCTGCATGGCTGCCTCGCTGTCATACACGTCTGCAAGCACTTTTTAGAACTGGGATTGTGGTCCTGAGCTGCCAGAACCCTGCTCTCCCAGCCTGAAGTCTGTTGCAGCCTTTTATTTTAATTGATTATTTTAATTTTTGAGACTCGGTCTGTGTCACCCAGGCTAGAGTGCAGTGGCACAATCACCATTCATTGCAACCTTTAACTTGCAGGCTCAAGCAATCCTCCCACTTCAGTCTCCTGAGAGGCTGGAACTACAGGCATGCACCACTACACCTGGCTAATTTGTAAAAATTTTTTGTAGAGACAGGGTCTCACTATGTTGCCTAAGCTGGTCTTAAACTCCTGGCCTCAGGCAATCCGCCTGCCTTGGCCTCCCAAAGTGCTAGGATGACAGGCATGAGCCACCACGCCTGGCTTGCAGCCACGACTGAGAAGACCACAGGGAAGTTCTTCACTCAGACCTGTGCCAGTCAGTCAGAAGCCTGGATGGCAAAGCTTCCTCTCTTGGGTGGTGGCCTCTCCTCCCTTTTATTTCTTCCTTTCTCTCTCCCTCCCTCTCTTCCTCCCCTGCTCCCTCCCTCTCTTTCTGGTTAGTTCTCAGCTCACCTTTTCCTCAGATGGATCTTTCCTTTTCCAACTCCAAATGGAGTGAGATCCCAGAGAGCGGAATAGCGCAGTGAAGGATGGAGCAAGATGAGAAGAGATGAGACGGCATCCCGGCTGGCCCGGCCGTCCGCGCCCTGGAAGCTCTGGGCAGGCCCTCTCCACCTTTCCCTGGGCCTGTTCCCCTTGTTGCCCTCTGCAGGCTCCAGGTCCTTCCTGCTCTGGGCCTCGTCCTGTGGGTTGACCCGACACTCTGTCCTCTCTGGGCTGACCCTCCATGAGCCTCTGAGACCCGACGCCTGGGCTCACACCTGCCCAGTCTCGAGGCCGCCAGCCCTGGCAGTGCCTTGGCTGCACCTCTCTCCTCCTCTTTGTAACACGTCACATTCGCTCTCCTGCTGTGCATGGTCTCAGGTGAGTGGGATCTGGAGACACGAAGAGGGCGCATGAGGTATCGGGTATGCAGGAAGTAGACTGGGAAAGCCAGCAGGAACCAGCTTGTGTGTTCATGGTTTCTGGGGGGCTAGTTTTGAGGCTGGCTTCCTGGGCACAGAGGAGCCTTCCTGAGCAAAGGCTCAATTCAAGGCCAAGGCCTTTCTCTAAGCAATCAGCCTGAAGAGCAGGAGACGCAGCACAAGCTCTTGGCTGGTTCTACAGATTCGAGCACTTCCCATACACGTCCATGGAACTCGGCGGAGCCTCTGTGCTGGTTTATTGTTTAGACTTCCGGTCAGAAACGATGTGGTATCAACAGCAAAAAACAAACAAACAACAACAAAAACCTTGACCCAGCAGTTTTACTACTACAGAGCCTATGAACGCATATGGACAAGAAGCAAAGCTACTTTTCCAAGCATGTTCATTACAGAGCTATTTATACTGGAGCAAAACCAGAAACCTAGTTCCCCAAAACAGGAGAGTTTATACCGAGGTATAAACACAGAATGAAATACGCTGTGGCAGATAAAAATGATGCCGCGGGCCGGGTGTGGTGACCCGCGCCTGTAATCCCAACATTCTGGGAGGCAAAGGCAGGAAGATTGCTTGAGGATAGGAGTTCAAGACCACCCTGGGCAATATAGAAAGACTCCATCTCTACAAGAAAAAAAATTTTTTTTCATTAGCCAGGTGTGATGGTGTGTTCCCATAGTCCCAGCTAATCTGGAGGCTGAGGTGGGAGGATCATATGAGCTCATGAGTTTGAGGCTGCAGTGAGCTATGATTACATCACTGCAATTCAGTCTGGGTGGCAGAGCAAGACCCTGTCTCTAAAAATAAAAAAAAAAAAAAGTGATACTGTCAATGTAAATTATTTATTGACATGAACAAATGGTTTTACAAAACAGCATGTATAGTATAATCTTATTATATGTGTACACACACATACAAAAAAGTATAGATGCTTTACAGCAAAATTCTTAACCATGTCTTGGTAGTAAGATTTGGGGAAAGTTATGATTTTTTTCTCTTATTTTTCCTTATCTATATTTTCTAATTTTTATTTATTAGCTAATTATTACACATTCATTATAGGAAGGGAGAATAGTATTATAATTTTGCATTTTATCTTTTTTAAAAAGTCTAAACCCTTTGGCCAGTAATTCCAATTCCAGGAAGTTGTCCTAAGGAAATAACTAGGTTGATTACAAAGATGTGACTATGAGAATAAACCATGTGCTGTTTCTCATAGGAGAGAAATGGACACAAGCTAAACTGCTGGGCATTGGGGATTGGTTGAGTGATGTGTGGTGTAGTCATGTGCAAGGTGCCGTGCAGCCACTGAAAATCATGCTGTGGAAGTGCAACTGTTGACTAGGAAAGATGCTTGTGAATATATGATCGGAAGACAAGAATGGGTTTTAGAACATTGTGTACTGAATCAGCCCCTCTGTCTGTAATACGTGCTGAGTCCTAAGACTGGAAGGATATATGCTTAATTGTTAATGGTTGTTTCATTTAGAGGAGCTGATTACAGGTGATCTTAATTTTCTTCTTTATATTTTCCTGATTATTTGATGATAAATATGTATTATTACATAATTTTAAAAATTAATTCTTTAAGAAGGAAAAATAACCTGTTCCAAGAGGTCAGGCAATGAGAGGTGAAAGCTGGGCCCCCTGGTCCCGGCAACGGGGGGCCATGGAAGCCCCTGGGGAGGGTACTGGGGATGGGGGCAGCCAGTCCGACGCTGATGTGGAGTCTCTCTGTGCCTGCGCTGGCTAAGGAAGCCCCCCTCCCCACCTCCCCCACTGCAGGTCCGCTCTCTGCCATTCATCCTCTGGAATTAGCTTGCAGAGACCATTTTAGGAAGCCCGTGGGCGGCTGGAAGCAGCTTGTGAGCATTGCTGGAGCCGGCTGAGAGCTGCAGAGAGTGAGTGCCCAGAGGAAGACAGGCAGAAAATAAGGGGAAGCTAGCACCCTTTTCCCATTTTTCTTTTTGGTTTGATTTTTTGAAAACAGTTCTCCAGAAAATCCTCACTTTGGCCCAAATGTTTCTTTTTCTGCCTCCCTTCCTCCAGGCCTCCATAGAGGGGCCGAATGTAAACTTGCTGTAAAGCCGGGACCAGGCTCTGGTCTCAACGCTTCCACTAACTCACTGTGCAACCTTGCTCAGTCACTCACCCTCTCTGGGCCTCACTTCCCAATTTCTGTCAACTTGGACTGGAATGGACTCAACATTCTGCTCCTACTTTGAGGCTCCATGTTTCTGGGATTCCATCTTAGGAGGAAGGCAGCTGGACTAGATGTCTCCAAGGCCTCTGTACAGCTCTGACATTCTGAGATTTGTGCTTTGAGATCTTCGAGAGTCTAAAATACACCAGCAAGAAAAGCCTCTGGTTTTTGCAGTTGTGGTTCTGGGATGCCACAGTATTAAATTGTGAAGATTCCGGTCTAGGTTCTAGCTGAGTGGCTGCTTATTGTTTAAGACTACCTAGCTGAGCCCTGCCTTTGCCAGGGCGTGGGGCTCTCTTTGCCACTCTGGACACGGAGACTGACATCCTGCATCCCCACAAGTAAGGCTCAGACCCTAGGCATCCCCCTGAAGTAGACATGAAAATAATAGCTCATGAATATGGTGCACTCACCAAATGCCAGGCTGCAATGGGTGAGTGGCCATTTGTCAATGGAGCTCCCGCCCCAGGGGGACAGCAACAGTCTCTGTTTACTGAACCCCTAGGATGTTCCCGACCTGGCTGCTATAGAGATCATAGGACTCAAGGGGTCGGCACTATGATATGTCCGTTTTCTAGATGAGGAAGCTGAAGCTCAGCAAGGTCCAGTGACTTGCCCAGGTCACAGAGCCAGGAGATGGGAGAGCTGAGACCTGACCCAGATCAGCTGACCCCAAGACCCTGCTGAACTGCTCTGCTACTTCCGGGCAGCCCCTGGCCCTGCAGATCTCCCATGGGCAGGGAAGGCCATGGGGAGAGGCAGGCCATGGCTTTCAGCTGATCAGGACTCCCAGAGCAAGGGCACCCACCCACCTGGCCCACTTTCCCCAGCCAGGGTGGCCGTGCTGGAGGTGGAGTTGGTTAGCAAGTAGGTAGTGCCTGTGTTTGTGCCTGTGTGTACGTGGGTGTCTGTGTGGCTCCGGGAGGGTGTGTATCTGTGTCTCCGTGTGGGTGTCTCTGCACGATGTGCACGACGTGTCTGATGTGTGTGAGCGCTTGGATGTGGGTGCTGGTTGTGTCTGCCTGTGTGTGTGCTGCCGTGTCTCTCCTGGAGCGTGTGAGAGACACAGAGTGTGATCCATGGAGCCTGTGGGAAGGCAGCTGGGTGGGACAGTTCTCTGCATGCTCCCTGCTGCCCTCCTTCGGAGCTCCATGGCCTTGGGCCCCTGAAAAGCTGCCTGCCCCCATGGGTGTCCTGACATTTTGCCAAGTTGAACCTGCAACCCCCAGCTCCCACACCTACCCAGTAGCTGGACCACCACCCAGGACCATTGTGGGAACCTCTTGGGCCAGATCGGGCACTCATATCAGCCATGGCCTTGGTCCTTGGAGGATGAGTAAAGCCCCTGCAAAAAGGCAGCTGGGTTCCAGCGTCCCTGCTCCTGAGCCCAGCTGTGGGTTGCAAACAATTCACCTTCAGCCTGGGCTTCCCCTTCCTCTACCCTGAATCGGGCCTGCTAAGGCCTGTGTCTGTCTTAGGGGGTGGACTGGGGAGAAAAACCCTAGAAAGGAGATTCACGGTCTAAGAACTAGAAGGGAACCTCAGTCATTTAGTGAAGCTACTGTCCTAGTGGATGTCTGTGTCAGTACCATTGGCTGCAAGTTTTACTTCCAAATCTCTGGGAACAGAAAACACCTCTTAACAAAGAGCCCATTCCATTCTAGGCAGCTTTGATTGTAAGTTGTACCTCACACTAAGGTTTTCCATCTGCCTCCTGTGGCTTCACCCCATGGGTCTCAGCCCTGCCCTCTGGTGCCCATGAGGCTCAACCTCCATCATTTATGCCGAGGCAGGGGGCATCAGTCCAAAGCCTGTGGGGCCCCTCAGGCTGAGAGGTAGCTTCTGAGGCCAGGTGAAGTGCTGAGAACCATCAAAGACTCTGAGAGGCTGAGGGAGGGCCGTTCTGCTAGGGGGCCAATCTCCTGGCTGGGTAGCTGAGAGCCCCCAGGTCCCGCCAGGCCAAGGATGGGGGGAGGCAGCTGATGCCAAGTGTCCCAGGGAAGCTTGGGGATGGCTGCCCTGGCTGGGCCTGGGTCAGGGTCGTGGGGGGAACTCTGGGCCCTGGGGAGAGCTGGGAGCCACCTCCTGGAAAGAAGGGGTGCATGCATGGTGAATGGATGAGGGCAGGGCTGCGGCTCCCCCCACAGCACAAGACTCCACTGGGATGAAGGATGGCGTGTGCTAAGAGCTTGGCACATGGGTGGTGGGGGTGTGGACAAGAACTGCTGTTAGGATACTGTTTATCCATCCTCTCGTTCATTCACTCATTCTCCTCTATGCCAGGCCCAGGGCTGAGGGCTGGTGACCTGGAAATGAAGACCCCCTCACCTTCCTGACCCTCACTCCTGCCCCAGAGGACTGAGCAGGTGAGAGAGACAGACTCAGCTCTGGATGTGTCACCATAACTCAGCATCTGCCCAGAACAGTCCCAGCCCCAAAGGCACCGCAGAGGGGGCTGCAGGTATCTTTGGCTCAGTCCCCTGCTCCCAGAGGTGAGAAGTCTGCCACCCCCTACCCCTCTGGGACTGGGTGCCATAGTTTTACATGGGCATAGGGGCAGAGCCAATGGCTCTATTTTACAGAGAAGAAAGCTTGAGAGATGTTTGTCCAAGGGGTGACAGCAGGGTCAGGACTCCGGACACAGGAGCAGAGCTGCTGTTTCCGGAGGGGGAACACATGTAAGATCCCCAGGCCTTGCACGTGGATGGGGCTCTTGAGCTTAGAGCAGGTTAGGTGAGGCCACAGGGTCACCTGCCCATTGAGCCACACCCCAGGCTGGTGGGGGCTGGCAGCAGCCTGGCCTAGACACAGGATGGCTTGGACCCAAGCCCTGGAACAAATGTGCTGGGCCACCTTAGATCAAGCCTTCACCCTCTCTGGGCTTGTCTCCCCCTACTTCCAGGCCAGGGAGCTAGATCTGGGTAAGGAAGGACAAGCAAGTTTTCTCCCAGGTACAGCCTCCTGCTGCTGGCCATGGCTGCCTGGGGCACTGCTGAGAAGGAAAGGGTAGCGTCATAATGAGTCACATTGTGAGACTGGAGTGCAGTGTGCGGCGCCAGGATGCACCCTGGCCGGGTCAGGGAATCAGGGAATCATGAGGGCCCTCTGGGCATTTGTGTCCTGTGAGCCTGAGTGCTGCAAGTCTCCCTGAGTGCCCCTTGAGGTCTCACCGGCCCCACAGGAGGCAGAAAACATGTAGAGCCTAAACAGCAGCCAAGCACCATGTGCCATGGACCCGCACTGCCCCAGGGACTCCCAAGCTGAGCTGGCTGTGTGTTCTCCAGCCCATCTTCACAGTCACACAGCTCTGCTGCCAGCTGGCTCCCTGTTGCCTTGCCCTCTGATCTATTCTGGCAGATGACCAAGCTAGTGTTCCAGGTGGGCCGAGTAAGAGTCCCCAAGTGGAGGCAGGAAGGACTGTGCTCTGGGTGAAGTACTTGGGCAAGGCGTCTTTCTCTGCCTTCCAGGCTCTGGCCATGTACTGGACAGAGGGGGAAGGAGAGGAGGTGAGCCCTGGCCTGCATTGCATCAGGCTCTTCATATTCTTCACTCTTATCCTGAGAGCTGGCTATGATGCCCATTTTACAGATGAAGAAACTGAGGCTCAGAGAGTTTCAGTGACTTCCTTATTATTCTTATCATGGGCAAGGCTGGGATCTGTCACATCCCATAATCCGGGTGTCTTCTCTACCAGTCAAAAGGCCAACAGTAGGGTAATGTATGCTCAGAGGACCATACTTATGGCTCAGAAAGAACTTGGACCTGGTCCCAGCAGCTCTTTCCATGCATTGCTGGGGACCCAGCTGTTTATACAGCCTCATTTGGTCTCAACTTCCTCACCTGTAACTTTGGATAAGGAGGTTTCTTCTGCACTCCTGGCCCTCCCCAGCAAGCACACATGCCCCCTTCTGTGCCCCTCACACCCTGCCCAATCCCTGCTTCTGGCATTGGCTGGCCTCTGACACACACACTCAGAAATGAGTGTGGGCAGGGCAGGGTGGCATCCTAACCACATCCAGGTAGGTCCCCTCTCCTGCCAGGTGATGGACAGAGTCCTGTGGGTTAGAAGAGCTTCCTCCAGCCCCAGAAGGATTATAGTAAAGTCGAAAAGTTGCAATCCGCTGGCTTGCAAATGTGGTTTGGGTTGCCTTGCACAGTGTTTTTTTTTAAATCTGAATTTCTTTGCCAACATTTAAAAATAGAGACATTTCACATAAAAATCCAGATTTCCGGCTTCTCTTGAAAAATTGGAAGCTCTGACAAGTCTGCCTTGAATTGGCTGCCTGGGGCCGGAGCTGGGGAGCCGAGGCATGCTCTCCCACAGTCCTCATGTGGACCTCCACTCACCCATGTGGCCTGCCTGACTCCTGTGGCAACCCATTTTGCCCCTCCTTGGTGCAAGGGTCAGGCTCTGGAGTCGGGTTGACCCTGGTTAGTCCAAGCATGTGGCTCAATCACACTGTGACCATTGGGAAGTTGCTGTTTTCCCGCTGATAGGACAGGGATTCCCATAGCACCTACTTCACAGGGACACTGCAAGGCTAAGAAGAACAAATATAAAGCTACTGCACCCGTTTAACATGCTGCGTAGCCCAGAGTGAGTATCGGCAAATGCCAGCAAGGTCTTCATCACCATTTTCTCATTCTCTCCCGATGGGGGCTGAAGAGTCAGGAGCAGCAGCAATGATGCCCTCCTTTCCCACCCCTGCTCTGGCCCAGCCCTAGAGCTCTCCCTGTGCTGCACATGCGCTCATGTGGCAGTGGCAATCCTGTCTGGGTAACACATTCAAAACAACAGATCAATAGTCACTGAGCACTGCAGTGCCATCACAGAGGCCACAGCACCATCTGGGCTGCTGGGCAGTGAGTTCAAGCTCTTTTTCTTTTGAGGGCAGGAAATGATGTACCACATGACCTTGGACAAGTTCTTTTCCTTTGGTTTCACCAACTGCAGGATAAGACTGTGGTCTCTAAGGCCCCTTTCAGCTTTGACATCTTAGGAGTTTTGCAAGTGGGCAGGCAATGAAGGCCAAAGCATCACAATGCAGGAGGGAATTAGGATTCTTTAGCAAAAACCTGTCATAAAGAGACTCAAAGTAAAAGGTACTGTATTGACTCATGTAGGAGGAAGCCTGGGGATTGTGGGATGCAGGCAAGGCTGGATCCAGGTGTTCCAAAGACTTTTCTTGGCTTCTCTTGCTCTTGTCCCTCAGATCAGCTTCCTTCTGTGTTGGGCTCATCCCCATCTCAGGTACAAGGGCTTTCTGTGATGGGGATGCTGACCCGCTGAGAGTCCTCTAGAGCCACAGCTCTAAAAGCAAGTGAAGTCCTGAGGTCCTTTTGCATCTCATTGAAGAGGCATCCTAGGGAAGATGCCAGCTGGCCTAGCTAGAGTTGTGTGTCTATCCCGGTGAGTGGAAGGATGGAGTGAGTGAGGTACTGTGATTGGCACTCTCACCAAAGATGACAGGGAGCAGAAAAAGTCTTTCTGAAAGCAAAGGAGGCCTGATATCATCAGAAGACATGAACAGAAATGGTCTGTGAAATCTAAAATAACAGCAGCCACTGGTCATTCTAGGGGCCTTTAGTGCAGGGACAGAGGAGGGGGGAAATCTTCCAATCAATGAAGTATTTATGTAAATGACCTTCCAAGCATGGACATGCAGAACCTTGAGCAGACGATTCTAGTCCCTGAGAAGCGACCAGAAAAACACTCCACTCTACCAGACTCTCACACCCAGAGCCAGCTACGTGTGTGGTTCTTCGGGCTGCAAATGCCGGGAGGGGTCTGGAAGGTTTGTGAGAAGCCCTTGGTATCCAAGGAGGGGACAAAGATGGAGGTGTGAGGCGGCATGCTAGGACTTAGGAGGAGAGTAAAAGTCGAGAAGAGATGTGAGCAATGAAAGGTGGCAGTGGGGCTGAACCAGGTGGGGATGAGGAAACATGATTTTGACTATGGCAAAATACATAATAAAAAAAGAATAACACTAAGAAAAACTAGAACAAAATATAGATTAATTACCTTTCATCTTAAGATGAGAATGGACTTTTAAAAAGCAATGGGAAAAAAATCAAAAAGAAAAAGCTTGACATACATAACATTAAAAAAAGCATACATTTCAAAATCAAAACATTAAAAGGAAATGGCAAACTGGGGGAAATATTTATGTTATTAACATATTTGTGATACAATAAATACATAGTTTCAAAAACATATGAGGACACCAAGAGAAAAATGGACAAAGGACATGAATAGACAATTTCCAAAAGAGAAATGAACGATGGTGTAGTCTTCATTCAAGTGGACCACAGAGATCTCTTCTAACTAACCTATCCCGCTCCTGCTTTCAGGCTGCTGTACTTGGAGTGGTGGTGTCTCGTTTATTCATCCACAGCGCGGGCAGCTGAGGCGAGGCCTATCCAGAGGACAGCCAGTCCTTGAGTCAGCCCCTCAGGGGCTTTGCTTTGGCCGCATCTTTTATTTTTTAATTAAATTTTTTTTTTTCCTAGAGAAGGGGTCTCGAGCCATGTTGCCTAGGCTGATCTCGAACTCCTGGGCTCAAGTGTTCCTTCTACCTCAGCCTCCCAAAGTGCTGAGATTACATGTGTAAGCCACCACACCCGTATGCAGCACCTTTCTCTAAAGCAAATGCCTTTTGCAAAAATCAACAGCAGTTCTGGTAGGACAGGGATGGGCGAGAGGAGTGAGGCCCCTCACTGTCCCCGAGTGGCCCCTCACTGGCCCTCATTGTTCCCAAGGAGGGCAGAGGCAGGCTCCTTCCGGATCAGAAGCAACCCCACCCGCAGGTACCACCTTGCCCTGAGCCAGGTCAGTCTGGTGTCCCCAGAGGCCCAGATACAAAGGGTGTATGTGGAAATATCAGCAAGCTGTCATGACTCCAGAGGCCAGTGGGGCCTGGCTGCCACCCTTGTAAGTGACTGATACTGCCAGTTGCCAGGCTGGCAGCCTCGGATCCACTGGTGATGACCTTGGATTAAATAACCGTCTTTGTTGAGGAGTGCTGCATGGTGGCAAGGGCAGGGTGGGATTCACAGGCTTGGGCTCCAGTGCCAGTCAGGCTCCGCAGCCTCTGCTTTCCACAAAGTCCCTTCACCTTGGCTTCCTTCTTCCTTGTCCGGACAAGGAGGAAGGATGAGAACTTCCTTGGAACGCTGGTGCTCCAGACTGAGGAAGGCAAGTAAAGGGTCTAACACAGTGCTCAGCAGCCAGGAGGGAAGCCCCCAACACACACCAGCTCTTAGTAATCACCTCTACATCCCAGAAATCCTGCGGCAGAAGTAGGTGTATGAATGATTCCAACCAAGAACCATTAGGGTACCAATAGAGAATTCATATGCCCTCAACTCCTGTTTTGGGGGGGTTTGAGACAGGATCTTGCTTTTTCACCCAGGCTGGAGAGCAGTGGCATGATCATAGTTCACAGCAGCCTCAACCTCCTGGGCTCAAACAATCCTCCTGCCTCAGCCTCCTGAGTAGCTGGGACTACAGGTATGTGCCACCATGCCTGGCTAATTTTAAAATTTTTTGTAGAGAAGGGGTTTTGCCATGTTGCCCAGGCTGGTCTCAAACTCCTGGGCTCAAGCAAGCTGCCCAGCCTCCCAAAGTGCTGGGATTACAGGTGTGAGCCACCACGGCCAGCCCTCAATTCCCTGTTAGTCATATGGATACCTGGACAGTAAGTGGGACCCTCCTCACTGCCTGTCGGCAGCAATAACATCCACACAGGTGTTGATGGTGCAACCACAGTCTATTAGGGGCCCTGACTCACCCACTACTTCTCAACAGGGCCATTTCAAGTCCTCCATGCAACCCCATCACCCAGCAGCCCCGTGACAGCCCTCTCAATCCTTCATCAATGCCTCATCTCCCCACATGTACCACGGACATCTGAGAATAGGAAAGGTCAACAAACCCCATGATGGGATAGTCAGGAGGGAACTCCTGTTGGGGGTGTGGGCCCAACAAGTTGGCATTCTGCCCAGATCTGCGACCTTGGAGAAGTAGGGGCTATCAGGCTAGAAGGGACCTTCAAAGACATCCAGTCCATCCCTCTTCTGAATTGGGGTACAGCACAGCCTGCACCCCTGACGCCTCTGTGGCCTGAGTCACTGTTACCTCTCACCTGGATTGTCACACAAACTCCGTAGTGGTCCTTCTGCTTCTATCCCCACCCGCTGCAGTCTACATCTGGCACAGCAGCTTGGGATCCTGTTATAGACAGAAGTCAGCTGCCAGGTTTAGCTCATGCCTGTAGTCCCAGCTGAGGTGGGTCACTTGACTCTGGGAGTTCGAGGCTGCAGGGTGCTGTGATAGCGCCTGTGAATAGCCACTGCACCCCAGTCTGGGCAATGTAGTGAGACCCCGTCTCAAAAAAAAAAAGGCAAAAAGATGGAAGTCAGGTCATGACACTCTTCTGCTTGACACCTCAAATGTGTTCTTATTTCACTGAGTAAAATGGAAAGGTCTTACAACAGCCCATACGCCCTGGAAAACCAGGTCCCTCTGTAAGTTACTCTCTGGTTTCCTCTCCTACCATTCTTGGCTTTGATCACCCCACTCCTGCCTGCTGACCCTGTCCCCCGATGCTCCTCCGATACACCAGACAGGCTGCTGGCCCAGGGCCTTTGCCTTCACTGTTCATTTTGCCTGCAACACACTCTAGACAACACCTACATGGCTCACTTGCTCACCTTTAAATTTTTGTCCAAATGCGAAACCCTTTAAATTGCAGCATCTCCCCTCACCCTGCCAGGGCTCTCCGTTCCCCTTACCCTGTTCTATTTGGTTTCCTAGAGCATTTCTCAGGATGAGCACACTCTGCAATCTATTTAGCATACTTACTGTGTGGCTCCCCCACAAGGATGTTAGCTCACTGGGCAGGGGCATGGTGCCTGGCTGCCACAGGCATGGAGCTGACCTCGGCTGCCCTGTGGCTTCTCCTCGGGTCCCCACTCTGCACTCTCAAGTATATGGAGACCTCCTCCTTAGGCCAGCCCTCCCACTGCTCTGCTCTTGGGTGAAGGTCCTACATTTTTCTACAACACTCCTCACTGCAAGCGGGCTCTCCTGAAGATGTAACTCCATCTGTCGGCATTCCTTTAGAAGTGAGAGGCCAGACCTGAGCCAGGTGCATATTTTTAGAGGTGGACAGAGGGAAAAGAGAAAATCAGCAAGACAAAGATCCATGGAAGAGGGACCTGCTGAGTTTCTTTCGGGCGGGCCACCTGACATTGGACAATGCCCCTGAGACGCCCCTATTTTTGCCTCCTCCCACCGAGCAGTTGTCAGCTTGACTGCTCAGGATTCCTGTTTTCCAGAGAAATTGAGGAAGTCAACACAGATCCAGGACACACGACAGTAAGCCTGGCAGGCCGGGGGTTGGTGGGCACGGCGGTGAGGCAGGGGACAAGGGGAGCTGAGCGCCAGATTAATGCCTGTGCACTCTGCCCCCCAGCAGTGAGCAGCTGACATTATTTTCAGCTCTCATCCCACCTCTCAGCAGGGAGGCCCTGCCAGGAGCCCAGGGTTAGGGGAGAACAGGCCAGTACCAGAGACTTTGGATGCTCTGGAGATGGAAGGGTCTAGAAAGTGCTAATAGAAACAAAGCCTGTCTGGGCCAGAACTGGTGAATCTGAGATGAGGAAGTGCCATCCACGGTCAGTGGCGGACTGAAAAGAGAAGCAGCATCTGCAGAGCTGAAGGACCACATGGGCTCCCAGGATTACTGGGTAGCTCAGGTGAGCCTCCCAATATGGGTTCTCCTTCCAATCCGGTGGATGTGACTCAGTGCGGGCACTGACTATGGCATTCACTCCACATTTTTATCCCCCATGTCAGCAGGGAACAGCATCTCAGTCAAGCCAGTCTGATTAGTTGGAGACACCAGCATGTCCCAGTGCCCTGGGAATATTAAGTAATATTTACAAGGGGATGATGGTGGGGAGATAATTACCAATGGTAAGAGGCAGTCAACAGTGGGGAACTCCACTGCTCAAGTGGTGAGATATTGAATGGGAATGAGGCTCACAGTGGGAGGGTTTGTCATGGGTACAGTGGAAGGGGTTAGAAAGTCGCTACCTCTGCTGATTCTGCTAATAGGATGAACCAGCTTTGCAAATAAGAGCTAGACCCCAGGAGGCTTGCATTTGAGAGGGTTTTAAAATCAGGCCAGGTCCTGCCAATAGCTTCACACATAGATGCCTTAGAGCTGGAAGGGAGCTTAGAGATCAGCAACACCACTGGTTCTGTTCTGAAGGCATGTGCCTTCCAAAAATACTGCAAGTATTAAGTAATAATTAATCTGTTTTCACATTTTTTATTCATCAAAGACACACAGAGGACTGCCAGCTGGGACGAGCAGAAGACCTAAAGCTGATGTCACTGCAGCCCCAAACAAAACAGACCTATTGTTATTTTTTTTTTGTCAGCCCAGCCGTATTATCCTGTATAAATGTAGTTTCCCTTTTGAAAAAATTTAAAATAACACAAGGGTCAACTTTTAAATACCTGTGGGAGCCTGCAGGTTCTATATCAGATACCTAAATCCAAAACAACTCTTTTTTTTTTTTTTTTTTTGTTTTGGTGGATCGCTCTTTCGCCCAGGCTGGAGTGCAGTGGCACAATCTTGGCTCACTGCAACCTCTGCCTCCCAGGTTCAAGCGATTCTCCTGCCTCAGCCTCCCAAGTAGCTGGGACTACAGGCACGTGCCACCACGCCCAGCTAATTTTTGTATTTTTAGTAGAGACGGGGTTTCACCATGTTGGTCAGGATGGTCTCAATCTCTCGACCTTGTGATCTGCCCACCTCAGCCTGCCAAAGTGCTAGGATTACAGGTATGAGCCACTGTGCCCGGCCCAAAGCCAATTCTTATTTCATGCAAGGAGCTGAGGCTCAGAGAACATAAGCAGCTTGCTCAAAATCACATAACTGGCTGGCGGCAGGGCCAAGGCCAGGCCCAGGGAGCAGGGTGGAGGGAAAGGCTGCCCTGGACACGTGAGGGCAGCAAGGAAGGAAATTGGAGCAGTGAATGCAGCGGCAGAGTGGGTTGTGGACACCAGAGGCAGGGGCTTGACTGGTTCTCAGTACTCATTGGCTCTGACCCTGGCAGAGTGATTTCAGCTGAGCCCATTTTCCTATCAGCAAAATGGGGATAATTATAGTACCACATATTGCTGACGATTGCAGTGAAGTAACAGAACAGAGCCCTTGATAAACAGTAGCTAGTTTTGTTTAACCTGGGGTGTGTGTGTGTGTAGGGGGGCATGCATCTGTGTAAATACATGAATACTGACTGACAAGCTTGAGGAACAAGGTTACATGATCCAACTTTCAGGTACTGCCCTGACAATGCCAGTGGGAGACAAATTCTGTCCCAGGGGAGCTCCAGGTACTAATCGCAATGCTGTCACTTCCAGGGAATGTTACTTAAAACTGAGTGTGCCTCAGAACTCAGACCCCATCTGGATTTGCTGCCTCAGAATCCCTGTAGGATGGGACCTGGGAATCTGCATTTTCAGAAATTACTGAGAAGGAATTTACATACCATAAAATTCATCATTTTCAAGTGCATACTTTCAGTGGTTTTTAGTAAATTCATAAGTCGTACAACCATCACCACCATCTAATTCCAGAATATTTTCATCACCCCAAAAAGAAATGGCAAACTCATCAGCAGTCACTCCCATTCCATACTCTTATTCTCTGGTAACCACTAATCAACTCCCCCTCTCTGTAGATTTGCCTATAGTGGATATGCCATGTGAATGGAATCATGTAATAGGTGGTCCTTGTGTCTTTGGCTTAGCATGTTTTCAAGGTTCATCCATGTGGTAGCACGTATCAGGACTTCACTCCTTCTAAGACACAGTTTTCACAAGCTCCCCAGGTAGTTCTGAGTGAGCTTTGGGAAAAAAGGAGGAGCACATTCATACGAGGTGAAACCTGGGTTATTACTGAGACCCAGAGCATCATCCCTTCTTTCTGGTATGCCTCTCTCTGGGTCCTCAAAGAAACAGGAGGAACACTGGCTGCCTGCCTCTTCCAGAGACTCCAAAAGTAAGGCAGGGTCTCCCAGACACTGGAGGGAAGTGTGTGTCTATGGACAGCAGCCTGGCTGCTCTGGAGATCAGGTGGATTAACTGCAAGAGACACACACACAAGGGGATTCTGTCTCAACTCGAAGACTTTAATGTACATTATGCTCTTGGAAAAACATCTCCAAGGAAACAAGTGGAACCAAAAGTCTTAACCAGCAGGGATTCTCATTCAAAAGCCTGGTGTGAGCCCCAGCCTTGGAAAAGGATGGCACAGGGACTGTGATCATAGTACAACAGTTTGATGTCAGGGTGGCAGGGCCTGTGTGCTTGTCTAGAGAGGAACCCTGCCACACAGCACAATGGGCATGCCCCAAGGACTCTCAAGGAACCAGAAGCTCATTACTCTGGTGACTTGACAGCTCCACAGCAGGGCTCGGAAGATTTAGGCTGACCAGGTTTTCTTCAGCATGGAAGGCACACAACTTCATAAAGGCCTTAAGAAGCCTACTCTGGGCAGAAGCCTTCCTGGTTGTTGCTGACTCTCCAGGTCATCAGAAACAGTCATGGTGGCTCCGGTGATGGAGGGGATGTATGGGAGGGTCCCATTTCTGGGTGAGGCTTTGGAGTGGAACAGGTGGGAGGTGACAGCACCAGCAAGGCCCCTGAGGCCAGAGCCACGCCCACCTTGGGAGATGACCCACTGGGTCTCTGGACAGGAGAATGGGATTTTGATGGAGAAAGCTGAAGCTAACCACCTGCCAGACTGAATCCAGCTGCCTCCCTTGACAGTCTCTTCCCAATCAAGGGCTCCTGAGGAGCCACAGGCCCAAGTCCTCTTTGATGTGCTCTCATTCACCAAGGGGCAGGCAGCAATTCAGGCTCATTTCCCCATCACCCTCCATTTAACTGACGTCTCAGACTCTCTGGGCAATCCAAGGTTTCTTGTTTTCTAAGCTCCTATGGAACAAACAACCAGATCTTTCTTGGACTTCTCGTTCAATTCCTTCCATTCAGAGGGAATTTGATAGGCAGGTCTCTCCCAGGTGCCTCTGTAAGAGCCTGTGTGAAATTCAGTCAGGTTAGCACCAAGGCCCGGCTGACGGGGAACCCACACATGTGTCTTCAGGATGGGTACAGCCTCTTTGGCGATGAAGAAACATATGTATCAGTGGAAAGGGGAATTCTAGCTTCATCTTTGCAGGACCTGGAGAGATCGCGGCCCTGGCAGGTCCCAGGATGGGAAGCAGTAAATGGAGAGGCCAGGACTGCAGCCCTGTGGGAAGGGGCCCCTCGCGGCTGAGAGCACTCCCGAGTTAGCCAGTCTCGATGCCCTCAGGGAGCACCACCACCACCGGGGCACAGTCCTCAGGCTCTGCAGCAAAGTCCCACCGGAACTTCTTGGTCAGGTGAGCTTGGAACTTTTCGGCTTTCTTCCTCAGGGTGGCATCCACTGCAACGCTGCAGGCAGAGGAAAAGAAAACCTACAGAGAACAGAGGATAAGTCACTCCTGAGAAGACAGAGGGGGCCGAGAAAGCTGTGGAAATTTCCTCATGGTGTTCAGCTCTCTGGGGCGGGTAGATCAGCTGCTGCTGGCATAGGCCCAGGACACCTGCTGTGCTCCCCTCAAACCAAGAAAGAAGGTCCAAACCCAGCTGAGATGCTAGGGCAGGACTAGAATGGAAAATTACTATCTGGGCAGAGATGCCCCACTGAGAATAAGGCTGGGGGCCATCATCCTGGCCCCACCCCCTGGGGGGTTCTACTGGACACTTGGGCAGCAACACAGAGTAACAGGTAGTAGCTACACCAGCTGGTACTAGGGTCCTAAGAAAGGCTTGAGGGTGCTTATAAGCCCCGGGATCCCATGAAGTCCCAGGCCCCAAGCCAACAAGACTGAATTGCTGCTCTAATCTTCTAAATGGGCCACAGGCTGCCAGTTTGAGGCTTCTATCCCCCTTAAAAGCTGTCTTTGATTTTTTTTTTATTGTGGTAAAATAGACAGATGGACCCTGACTTACGATGGTTCAATTTACGACACTTCGACTTTATGATGATGCAAAGTAATACACACTCAGAAGCCGTACTTTGAATTGTTTCTTTCAGTACAGTATTCAAGAAATTACATGAGATATTCAACATTTCATTATAAAATAGGCTTTGCGTTAAATGATTGTGCCCAACTGTAGACCGGTGTTAGTGTTCTGAGCACGTCTGAGGTGGGCTAGGCTGAGCTACAATGTTAGGAGCGTTAGGTGTAATCAATGCATTTTTGACTTATGGTGTATCTAATTTAAAGTTTATTAAGACATAATCCCATGGGAAGCTGAGGAGCATCTGTACATAAGAGATCTACTGTTTCAATCATTTAAAAAATAGTTTTATTTTTTAAATTGTGGCAAAATATACATATTTACTATTTTAAATGTACAGTTGAGTAGCATTAAGTACATTCACACTGTTGTACAACCATCTCCACCATCCATCTCCAGAACGACCTTCTCTCCCCAACCAGAACTCTGCAGCCATTGAACAGCAACTCCCTGTCCCCTCCTCCCACCAGGCGCTGGCAACCAGCATTCTGCTTTCCGTCTCTATTAATCTGACTACCCTAGGCACCTCATCTAAGTGAAATCATACAGCATTTGTCCTTTTGCGACTAGCTAATGTCACTTAGCATAGTATCCTTCCAGGTTCACTGATGTTGCAGCATGTGTCTGAATTTCCTTTCTTTTGAAGGCTGAATAATATTCTGTTGTATGCAGGTACCACATTTTGTTTGTCTATTCATCTGTCAATGTCCATTTGTGTTGTTTTTACCTTCTGGCTATTGTGAATAATGCTGCTATGAACATGGGTGTACACACACCTCTTAGGGTCTCTGCTTTCAATTCTTTTGCTTATAAACCCAGAAGCAGAGCTGCTGGATCATAGGGTAACTGTCTGTTTAAATTCCTATGAACTGCCACACTGTCATATAAACCCAGGAGCAGAGCTGCTGGATCATATGGTAACTCTCTGTTTAAATTCTGACGAACTGCCATACTCTACCATTTTATATTCCCACCAGCAACACAGAAATGGCGCTGTACCATTTTATATTCCCACCAGCAACACAGAAAGGTTCTAATTTCTCCACATCCTGGCCAACACCTGGTATTTTCTGTGTGTGTTTAAATAATGGCCATTCTAATAGGTGGGAGGTAGAATCTTACTGCAGTTTTGATGTGCATTTCCCATTTAATGATCAGTGGATATTGAGTATGTTTTCATGTGCACATTGGCCATTTGTATATCTTCTTTGGTGAAATTTCCATTCACTTCCTTGTCCATTTTTTAAATTGGGTTGTTTCTGCATTGTTGAATTATAGGAATTCTTTATATATTCTGGATATTAACCCCTTATTTTGATGCCGTCATAAACAGTTTCATTTAATACAAACATGGTCAGGGAGCAGAATGGTAATTTTTCCACATCTGAAACCCCATTCCAGATATTCCTGGATCCCAGTCCCTTCCTAAGAGTAACAGCAAACCCATGATTCCTTCTTAAACTATTTTACTGTTTTCAAAGAAGTTTCACAGAACATCCAACTGGATCCTCCCAACACCCTGGAAAGATACAACAGAATGCCTATTTTAAGGAAATGGAAGCTGAGAGGAGTTAAATGACTGAATAAAAATTACCCAGAAAGAAAGAAGTGGTTTTTCCCAGACTACCATCTGCTACCCTACAGGCCCACCCAGAGACACAGGGGTGTGAGGGTGGAAGAAGCTCTTTGATCCACAGCTGGCTTTCAGGCCACCATGGAAAGATGCTGGGCCCCAGGGGACCTGACCTGACAAAGGCAACAGGCGTCCTCTGCAGCTGATTCCACGGGCAATATTCCTCCCACCCGCTTCTCCACCGTCTTCCTGTTAGTAGGAGTGTGGCTCGTTTGCAGTGGTCTTTGGAGTCATTCCGTTGGAGTAGCAGTAGTGGTAGCACAGGGAGAAGTGATGGTGGGCTGGGTGGGGGAGCAGTATGGAATCCGGCTTCATTAACTTGGGAATCGACTAACACAGGAGTGGGAAGCACAGCCACAACAAAATGCCAGATCAATAACTAATTAGAGGGGCCGTGTGATCTCGGTGGTGAGGGCCATGGGGAAGCCAGCAGTCGGCCTGTCTGTAGGCAGCTAGTGGAGCCTGCCTGGAGCAAGGCTGAACTCTGGGGAGGGGCCTGGTATGGGCAGCACAGAAGCCTTTTCTCAAACAGTTTTGGCTCTGGAGGCCCTGCACACCCATTAGGCCATGCCCAGTGGTTGTGGGGAGCCTGCTGGGCTGAATAAGCAAAAGTCTCTTCCTGTTTCCTTTCCTTACACGGGAATTGTATGACTTTCCACACAGTCCCTGCTCTCTAGATACACTAAGCAGCCGCCCAAATGTGTGCCACTGCTTCCGCTGCACCTCTCTGCACACATGCTTTTCCCTCTGCTCTCAACACCCTTCCACCTCCTGCTTTCTCCTCCTTCACCTAACGAACTTCTCCTAAAGACTCAGGCTTAGCTCAGACATCACCTCCTTTAGGATGTCTTCCAGGCCAAGGATGGAGTGAGTACTCCTCTGCGCTCCCTCCGCCCCAGGGCTACCTTGATCATGGCCTCAGTCTCAGTAAGTCAACGGGCCATTTACTGTTGGTCTCACCTACCAAACAAGGAGCAACCCCACAGCAGCGGCTCTTTCACACTGTGCTCTACTCTCAGCATAGCGCCTGACACACAAAAAGGACCCATTAGATGTTTCATGAACAGAAGAATGAAGACAACCACAGGTTCAATTTTTGGTTCACTTTTGTACAGTGCCTGGCACCAAATAGCTGTTCAATAATGATGTGGTGGTGCCAGGGAGAATGAAAGGCTCATCCTAGGGAGAAGGCAGCTTCTTTACCAGGCCCCTGAACACCATGGCTCTCAAGCCAACTCCTTGTGACACGAACTGCTCAGACCCCTGTTCCCCAGCACTGTGCCCGAGCCTCCCTCATGGCATTCCTCATGCTGCACTTGTATCACAGTGATCTGCACCCTCTAAAAGTAGGTACTTTGTCCTAATTATCAATGTGCCCCATAAGGCATATCACCCAGGGTCAGGTATAGAGTCATGGCCCAAAGGATGCTCACTGGATGACCTAATGAGACCCAGGGATTGCACTTGGCAATGGCCAGCAGTGAGAGGCTAGAACAAGCTGGGCTCACGCTCATCACCCATTCTCCCGAAGCACCTCTCAAACACTGTCTGGGAGTAAAATCCACTAGAAGCAGGCACAATAGACACCTTCAGTCTAACGAATAAGGTTTCTAATTTAAAAAGTGCTTCATCCTTTTTAAAGAACTCATTAACTTGGTCTTTACCACAGCCTGGGAGGTACAGGACTTTACTATTTCCATTGTAGAGGTGGGATGCTAGGCATGCTGCAACATGTAGTGACAAAAACTGAGCAAAGTCCTGTCTCTCTGCTTCATCCTTCCGCTACCCAGACCTTTTGTCTTGACAGAGGCTTAATCCATCCCTGATATTTATTTTTAGCACTGCCCTGTGGGGAACTAAGGTGCTTCTGGAACTGTCTCCTCTGCAGCCTCCAGGACACAGGGCAAAGTCTGGGTTGACTTAAAAAAAAAAAAAAAAAAAAACCTTATTGTGGTATAACTTATACACAATTAATTTTATTCATTTTATTTTATCTATGTTTTAGAGATAGGATCTCACTGTCGCACAAGCTAAAGTACAGTGGCATGATCATATCTCACTGTAGCCTTCAACTCCTGGGCTCAAGGGATTCTCCTGCCTCAGCATCCAAAGTAGCTAGGATTATAGGTATACTCTACCACACCTGGATAATTTTTTTTCTTTTTTTTGAGACAGGGTCTCACTCTGTCACTGAGGCTGGGGTGCAGTGATGTGATCACAGCTTACTGCAGCCTCAACATCTGGGCTCAAGTGATCCACCCACCTCAGCCTCCTGAGTAGTTGAGACTACAGGTGCATGCCACCACACTTAGCTAATTTTTGTATTTTTTGTAGAGACAGGGTTTCACCATGATGCCCAGGCTGGTCTCAAACACCTGGGTTCAAGTGATCCACCCACCTTGTCTTCCCAAAGTGCTGGGATTATACAGGCATGAGCCACCACGCCTGGTAATATTTTTTAAAATTTTTTGTAGAGACAGGTTCTCGCTATGTTGCCCAGGTTAGGAAATTCTACAATTTTAAATGCTCAGTTCATTTGGACAAATATATATATACCCCAACCACTATATGATATATGTTCATAGTGTTTACTTTTGGTATCCAGTTCTGAGTTTGAAAGTACATATAAATTTGTGTAACCATCACCCTAAACAGGACGCGGAACCATCCCATCACTCCAAACAGCTCTCTCATGCTGCCCCTTAGCAGTCGAACCCTTCCTCACCCCTACCATCTGGCACCCCCTGATCTATTTTTGACCATAGTTTCACAAACTTGGTATTTTTAAAAACTCCTCACAATTCAGAAATGAATATGTTTAAATAACACTTAGTTTCCAAGCAATAACTTATTCTGATTCTTTTATTTTCAGATTAATTTTATGCCTTCTTCAGGAAACTTAACAGTGATCTGGTTACTTTATTAACTAAAACAAAATCAAGTCAACACTTTTTAACATCACTGGGACATAAATCATCTTAATGTCAGCAGATTAATATTGAATATTTTAAAAATATTTTTGAGCTAGGATAACATTTTGCAAACAAATGCATTTATCTAAAACAAAAAGCACACCTACTGGGTGTTTTTCTTCAAATATAAAATAAAGCATGAACACTTTAATCATTTAATCTGTGTATTATGAAATTCTAAGTTACTTTAGTCATATATGTGAAAGCTTTTCTTAAACCTAAGTTAAATAAATTGAGTTCAGTCAGGTCACCTCAAAAAATTCAAATTATCAAAGTAGGTAGCTATATCACTATCTTACCCTATTTTTTTTAGCTAGACCAAAAAGATTACATTTCCTAATTTTTTCAATTCCCAAATAATTACTCAACTTAGAATGAAACTAGTAATAGGTAAAGATTTTGTTTTCACTTGCAGCAGAAGAATGTGGTGTTAAAAGCAAGACTATTGTTTCACAATGATGCCCAGGAAGGTGAAAAGCAGCACGAATGAAATCATCTGAGGTGAGTTTGAAAAATCTGGGATGTTTCATCTGGGCCTCCAATCATATATGGGAGCCCACCACAGGCTTTAGAATGTAAAGTTCAGCCTTGCCTTCCACTAGCTCTGCTGATTTTGAGCAAATTGCGTGACCTCCCTGAGCCTACTTCCTCATCTGTACAATGGGATTACAGACCTAGCTTCTAGCACTGTTGTGGGGGCTCAATGAGACTAAGCATACAAAAGTGATAGCTAATGGCAAAAGGTATAGGAGTAGGCAGGCAAATTTATCATAATAGGTATCGTGATGAAAATACCATAGACCTGACTGTCAAGAGTCGGTGTTTTCCTTCAAGAGTTAAAATGGAGGGAGAGAGATCCAAGATGGCCGATTAACAACAGCTCAGGATTGTAGCTCCCAGTGAAAGCGCAGAGAGCGAGTGGACGCCGCACTTTCAGACGAATTTTTGTTGCCCACAGACTAGGAGATTCCCGGCGGAGGAGCC